>JAOCPS010000003.1:2422287-2449437 GCA_025505425.1 Graphium colonna | reverse complement strand
GTATGCATTACACTTACGGGTGGTTACCGTTTTCTTTTCCCCTCCAAATAAGAATTTGGAAATGGCAAAATCCCAACCCCATCCAGTCCAATAAACCTATTCTATTCAATTTCTCAGGATGACAACGCACTCGCGACTCTCTTGTTGTTTCGTGTCTATAGCAGACGGGATCACTTACCATCAGGTGAACCGTTTGCGCGTTTGTCTTTCATTCAATAAAAAAAACTACAGACATCCAATCACGTGGTTGAGGGCTCATATCCTGCCATTCGACTTGTAGTTAACCATATACTGACACAAGTCGCAAAATTTCGAAAACATGAAAATAATATGATATTTCATGCGCGAAATTACTGATACAAAATGAAAAAAAATCGTAAAATGAAAAAGAATATAAAGGCAGCAATAATTTTCATGCCAAGCTGCCGCCTAAGTCTTCGTCAAGGCGAGAAGTGTGCGCGTTTTTCCTTGTCGTGAATAATACTGTTGTCATGCATCTGGGAGACATATAGTAGGTATTTGCGTTAGATTTTTACAAATACGTTTTTTTATGTTTTATTTTAAAATTACTATTGTTGGCGCCTTTGTGAAGCAGTAGTTAGCAGAAGATTCCTCAGACTGTTTTTACGTAAAAACTGTTACATTTAATTTATAATTAACAACAAACTATCAGTAGTGTCAGTACAAGTAAAGTAAATGAAAAATAAGTGAAAATTTATTAATAAATTATTATTATTTAATTACATATACTATTATTAATGTTTCAACATTTGTGGTATTAACTTTTCCTACCATGTTATTTTATAGACTTATTAAGTAGTATTGATATACAAGCTTCTAATAGTAAGCATATTGAAATACTGACGAAATATCAAATATGACTAATATAATGTAATTGACAGTATACAGTTTTGTTAGATTAAATTTCCACGAATCTTTCTAAAATGTAAGCTTGCCTAAGAATATGCATTCTTAGTCTCACATTGGCAGATGTGACGTAAAATTATATCTCAATTATATATCTGTAGCTGGTCGTCGACGCCGATACTGCTAGACTTGTTTATTTTAGTTATTTCCATAGCAACTTATCTTATGGTATTTTGCTGTGAGGTAGCGCAGCTGAGATAAACACGGGATTTATTATACACTTCAGCGTAAAGCCTATTATACCATTGCAGAATACTTTTCCGACTTAAACGCGTGAGATTAATACTGTTGATATTTCCGTAGGTCAAACGAGATAATTGTAATACAAATAATTGAAACCCAACATTTTTTTAAAAGAGCAACTGCTGAGTTTCTCGCCCGCTATTCTCTGTCTTCCGAGCTGGCGGTAGCTTCATCACGAACATTGATATCTGTAAAATTTTTACGTTTCATAAGAACGCGTAAGCGTCTATGTGAATAAAGATATTTTGAATTTGAATTTAGTCCCTTCGGTTTCACCAGCGTAATTGTTCCTGTTTCCGCTATCTTTTTCCTTTTATGCTCCACTCTTATTCGTTACAGTATGATGTTATGTGCTCTAAAGCCTTCCTCAAAAGAAAGGCTATCATACACTGAAATATTTTTTTCAATCCGTACTTTTTCTTCCCGAGGTTAGCGCGTTCAAGCAAAGAAACAATCTTTAGAGCTTTATAATATTATTATAAAGCTGTGAAGTTTGTTATATATATTAAAACCCCAAACAGAAACTGAAACGAACAGCATGTACAGTAAATTCGGATAAATGTGCGCCATTGGTGAGACAAGATTAAAACTATTAGATAATTTAAGATGTGCAAGCTTATCCTGGTATAATCTTAATTGAACTTAGAATAAAAGTTACATTTAAATCTACTATTTAAACTAAAACCTAGGCGAAATCGTAAAATCTCGGGTAACTCGAGTTAAATAGTTTGAATTCGGGCAACGAGCCACATTGAGCTTAATAAGTAAATACTTGATCTTTTACATTCTTTAAAAAAAATATAATTAACAATCCTTGGAAAATACCTACAATACAGACTATTGACAATATTTTAAACAGGCTAAATATCCATATTTTAATATGTATAAATAAATGTTTCTAAAAAGTATAGTAATAAAACGTTACGTAATTTACTGCAGAAAAACTTTTTACTGTTTAAAGTTCTAGTTTGCCAGTTAAAAACTGTTGGTTAACAGTGTCGCTGAGATTCGATATAAACGAAGATAACTCTGTAACTTTAGTATGGGTTCTCTTTTACAGACTAATAAATGGAATCGAATAGCACTGCGGACTGTGACGGAGAAAATATCCCCTAGCGTTTTTGATCTTCAATTATTTTTGGTCAAGTTTACTACGATTGAGCTCTGGCATTTCGGACAAGACGCATTTTAACCAGAATTCAAATACTAATTGAACTATACTCTAGCTGATAATAGATAAGGGAGTCGATGTCAAGATCCTGATTTATTTGTTTTGTTACCCAAATCCAGTTTGACGTTGATTCATTAAATGAAATCTAAATCGTCAGGAAAAAGCACGTATAATTTTGAAAGTAAATAATGTCACAGGCTTCATAATATGATTTTAAGAATTATTTAGAAAATATATAACTAAAAAATTAAAAGGAAATGGTTTAGCTTGACATGGTCATGTCGTTAGGAGAGAGTAAACGCAAGTAGATAAGAGAGTAATGAACATGAAGGTTGGTGGTTGAAAGGGAAGAAGTAGACCGGAAAAGCGTTGGTTGGATTGCGTGAGAGAGGATATGAAGGACCAAAAAGTAAGCGATTCAGTAACGGCCAATAGAGAGGAGAGTACAAGGAAAACATGCTGTACCGACCCCAAGTAAATTGGGATAAGGGTAGGAAGAAGAAGACTTAGAAAAAAATGGTTCATAATTGGCAGGAAAATCTGGGCACATATATAAAAAGGAAAGTTTTTTTGTTATTATCTGTTTTAAAAACAGATATCATTGAAAAAACCGACCTCATTGGTAAATAACTTCATAGTTTCTTCAAATTCCTGATATGACTTGCTACTTAGTTAGTATATAGTACATAGTCCTGATATGACTTGTTACTAGGTCCAAAACGTCAGATGCTATATCAAAACAAACCACTATAAAATCAATAAAGATATTTATTTAAAAATCAGTCAGACATTTTCACATATAATAAATCAACTAACTGAAAAAATATTGGGTACACAAATATGATTCCTAGATAACCTCAATATGGCATATATAATATTCTTATTTCTTGGTGATGAGTCCATCCACTTAGAAGCTAACATATAAGAGAAAATTTAAAAGTTATTTTGTATAAAGGCGCCGCCATCAAAGTTTATTACAGACACAATAAGTAGTTTCTGACCTAAAGACACAATAAGTAGTTTCTGCTTAGATCGAAACAAAAATTAATATTGAAGCCGAATGTATGCAGGATTAACAAGTGACACCAGGACATCAAACACCTCTGTCCTACCCGTGACCATGAACGCTGTAAAGGGTTCGAAACGTCGGGTGATAAAATTTAAAAATAAACCGCGATAAAATCCGTAAAGTTGTATTATTTAAAAATACATTATAAGCATTTTCAACATGAGTCACGATTACTGAAATATCTCTAATATTTCAGTGAACTTATAACAGTACAAATTTTAACAGAGGTTTTACTTCCAAAATGGAACTTATTTCAAGCTTTTATCGTTCGATAAATATAATAACAACTTTTTTATTAATACGAGGTCAAATTTATTGAAGTCTGAAAACCTCCATGCAATAAATTGATCATTTCAAAAAAATATAGAGTATGGCTAAGAATTAGAAATAAGGGCTCGTAAATGAAAGACATTTCGGCTTCGAATAACCATTTATTGGACAAACGTAAACTTCGTACGAAGCCATTCAATGTACATCAACACTAATAAAATACAATTACTTCGTATCACTAATAATTAGTTTGACTAACTAGCGTTACATTAAATAGTTACACTTGCCCGAGACGCCGATTACGACTAGACACGATAAAAAATAAATAAACGTCTTAACATTCATTTTATAAGTATTTATTAATTTAACTCTAGAAGGTGACATACAGTAAGAGCTATATTTGTACGTAAACTTTAGATTCCAAAAAGTATGATCATAACGTTAGATAAATATGTGAGAACAGAAGTAGGAACTCAGTCCGCCATCTTGCCGCGTATTTTGCCGCGCTTATTTGACAGCTCAGCGGATCGTGAAGCGTTACATGCTAAATAAACGTTGATTAATATAACATTAACGGTATGTCTAGGTGGGACAGTCGATAGAAGATTGCGGATTGCTGCGGGTCGCCAGGTGCCTAGGCGTCTTCAGTCTGAGTGCTGTCATCTGTGGGAGACAAACCACGATTAGACGCCGAAGCAAAATATGAACGAGAACAGAAAACGACATCTACAAAAAAGTAACACATATCTAGAAATTACATATTTACAAAAGATTTGTACAAGAGTTTATAGAAATTTAAGACGCAACTTTAACAAACACAATACAATAAATTTAGGAACACACTGGTTGCCTCCAAGAACATACAAGGGCATTGGAGTGTAGTGGACGAATTATTTATGTAGCCTAAATGAAGAAAATAAATGTTTACTCAATAATTTAGGCTTCGAGTATAGGATAAAAGTAGACGCTGAAGTATTATACGGCTTTATAGTTTGTTACTTTATTTATTACAATAATCGGCCTAACACCCTGGTAAACGTTCCAACGGCCCAAACAATACTTTAATCCATATTTATTATTTATTATTTGCCCCCACCTCACTAGACAAAATAATAGAGGTGGGGCATGTCACGCATCCAATCTGCCTCGTCGCCCAACGAATTGACACATTTTATCGCTTATTTGCGAACGTCACGCGTAATATTAATCACGTTCCCTTTCTCTGCTCCGAACACGCAAATATGTTTACTTGCTTCGGCACAACATAAACTCAAATTGGAACGTAAACATGTCATCGTGATTTGCCGCGCATTTTCTTCCCGCCTTCGCCACAATCTTAACCATCTTTGAAAAATATTAACACGCAAATCGAATTCTAGAAATCTTATACTGACAAAAGCTGCTCCTTGCGGTTTCACACGCGATAATTTTTTCCCTAGTTCTTGATATTAGCGCGTTTTACCAAACAAACATACTTTTCAGTTTTTATGATTTTGATATAGATCTATGCATTATAAAAAACTTAGAAACTTATTTTATAATTCTTTTCTTATTTAAAGAAGATTTTTGTTATTTGAAATTTTCTAAAACTTATGGTCCTATACAGAAGAAAAAAAAATGAACTCATATTGTCTTGGGCTCATGGTACAAAGTTGATTTACAACGGCGTATAACAAGTAGAAGGGTACATAAACTGTGAGCGGAGGCAGATTTACCGCCGGCTAGATTCCGGTCTGGACAATTGCCCAGCTCACTCAATTTACCACATTTAATTTTAATCGTGCCCTCTTTGCCCTACAATGTGTATTCAGGACGACTGAATTACACATCCGAAGTTAATTTTGCCCAAAAAAGTATACACATACGTAAATACAGTTTGATCAATTTGATGAAATATTAATAATTTACTAAATTTACGTAATAGATACACATTTATATTATTCTGTTGTGTTTTTTTAAATGTAAATTAGAAGTTTCGTATATTGTTTTTTCCCTTGTGTTTTTTTTTTAAATATACCATTTTGTAAAATGCATAGAACTGACATTTCTGAAAAATAAATAAATTAAAGAATTCACTACAGTACGTTACTGATTAATTATAATTTTTGACCGTAATAATTTCTATTTTCTTGTAGTTGTAGGATCACAACAGCTACTGCATTAAGTGGGCAACATTTAGGCACTATACACAAACTACACATTGCGTTCTAAGTATTCTAACGGCAAACAATCTGTACCTGCGCAATACACCTACCACAGTGGAGCAACATGAAGTCGATAGACACGGAAGAGGAAGGAAGTGTGCATCAGAGTTCACTACGGTGCTCGTTGTATGTGCATAGACGTGTGCTCTGAAGCAGCTATATGCCGGAGCTTTGAAACTTTGAGTTACTATATACATACTATACATTTCGAACTAGTTATTCTAACGACAAACAATCTACGTTCTGTCCAACTACACATCTATTACGATGGAGCTACATTGGCTCCATGTAGATAGACTTGGAAGAGGAAAAGAGTGTGCATCAGATTTCACTACGGTGCTCATATGTGCATAGATTTGTGCTTTCATTGAAGCAGCTCACACCAGAGCTAAGGTTACCGTGATAGTTCTTATCGAAGAGGACTAGTTCAGGGCTCAGGGCGCGCTTGCCCCACATTCCCCTCAAATTCGTCCAGCCGGGCTCTCGCTTCCAGTAATACGAACCTGTTGGTTTCATCCGTCTCCTTGTTAACATCACTTATACACTTAATTTTATTTCGTAGGATAATTTGCAACGGTTAAGGGAAAGGCAGAGAGAAGGAGCGAAGGATATTATTGCAAATTTAAAAATCAACGCTCCTAAAACGCCTCGAATGATTATGACCGACGCTTTGTGATTTAAGGCAAGTGAATTCGTTTTAGATAGATGTTTATTCGATAAAATCTCACTGACCTATCATAAGCTCCCTGGGAGAAATAATAAATTTATCAGAAGAGCGACATTTTTTGAAATACCTAAATCAGTTTTAATTGTTATCGGATAGCTTAATAAAATTTCTTTACTTTCAAAATTGTAAATTACTAAATTTAACTTATTTTTTTAACTTACATTAACCACTATAAAAGCAAAGACGTGACGCTGGTACACACCATTGGCGACTATGGTATCGAAGCGATAGCACTGTTATTTTAACTATAACAATAGTACTTGAGCTACAAAGAGGACCACAGTCTGGTCCGTGCTCCAATAATTGATGGACCCGCAATGGCGCCGCAAAAGCGTACGTCGATTGATTGATTGTATTTGGGAGATGTAGTCGCGGCGTATTCATATTTCTTTTCTATCATCTATCTGCCCCGATGGGAAATGTTACGGGAACGGCATTAGGAGGCTCTATTTTTATGCTCCTAGCAGATGTTCCAAAATATTTTTCCCAATACAATTTCCAACTTATTCATTTTATATAATAGTAACATGATTTTTTAAAAGCAAAACCTGTCCAGTCTAAGATGGCGTCGTGGTGCCACTGAATATTTCCAGCTCAAATTAAACTTTCATTAATTATAGCTTAATAAATATTCTATATTTGCTTCATTTATTCCTTTCTAAATATAGCAAATTGTTTTAAAAATGATAATGCTAACGCTGTTAAATCTTTTGGAAATATAACCATTCTACTCCCCCAAAGTTAAGACGAGGCTTGTGCCCCGAAAGTGGGGCACTAACTTCCAGTTGGATGTGCGTCGAGTACCACGCGGCCGCGATCGTAATCCAATCAATTGAGCAGGAATCGCATCAATCAGCGTTCAGGACTCTGTACAACCATTCGTCACGAATGTTCCAATTAAAATGCCAATTTCAAACTTTTATGAGCGGCTCATCAATTTCGCGCTGTCTGCACCCGTTTTGTCCCAAATGGCTTATTTGTTTAGATTCTCGGCCCTAAATTTTTAATGCGTAGCATCCACTTTTCGTATTGCCAATAAACAGTTTTACGGTTATGCTATAGAGTCATTCCTTTTTGCTTCATCGATGAAAAGTCTTACCGCCGTTGTACTGCACTGACTTAGCCGGCCGCTTGCCCCAGGCCCCGTGCAGAGCAGACCAGCTCTTTTTCTCTGGATTTTCCATTACTGCCCCCTCCTCGCCATCCACCTAGATATCAAAAGAAACCCTGTTATCACTTTATACTTGCAAAGGTATTATTTATCCTTATTAAAATTTAATTTAAAATGTCGAATATTCGCGTAAGTCTTAGAAATATTTTTTTTCTATTTACGGTATGCAGAAGGTAAAACATCCTCTTTACCTGTTGAGCGATAATCATTGGTTCGGCTGTGATTTCGTTATTGTCTTCCGGTGCATCGAACGCCCTCTTTCCCCAAGATCCGTGGAAGCTAGCCCATTTTTCCTATACGCAGAAAATGCATACAATATATTTTTAAGAGATTTAATATTAATCAAATTTGGCAACGTACACAACATCAAACTCTATTACTTTTTAATAAACACTTACAGCAGGACCGCGCTTTCCCCAAGCAGAGCTCATGTCTTGCCATCCCCTCTTGCCCCAAGCGGAGCTCATGTCCTGCCAGCCACGCTTGCCCCACGCCGAGCTCATGTCCTGCCAACCCCTTTTGCCCCACGGAGCCTGGGTCATGTCTCCCCATCTGCGTTTAGCGTACCCGTTGTTGAGATACTGCAATCCTCTCTTTCCCCAGGCCGAGTTGAGATCCTTCCAGCCCCTCTTGCCCCATGCGCTGTTGAGGTCCTCCCACCCCCTCTTTCCCCATGCTGAGTTGAGGTCCTGCCACCCGCGCTTGCCCCACGCGGTGTTCAGGTCTTGCCACCCGCGCTTCCCCCACGCCGTGCTCATATCCTGCCACCCCCTCTTGCCCCATCCTCCGCCTCCATGTAGGCTGGACCAGGCTCGTTTCTCCTCGTCTGTCACTTCCAATTCGTTGTCCATCTGTTTATGTCAAGTAAAAAATATGAAAAACTCTTCCCTTCCATTCATTAAAATTGAACCGTGACGCCGCTTCACATTAGTTACTACACATAGATTAGATTAGATACGTATCCTTGGAATGTGATTCACGAGATAGAGGTCGGTTAGAATATGTTCTTAATCGATAAAAGGATAAAATTAAATCAAAGCGTTAGTTACAATAACAGGTTGTAGTACATTGATTTGTACATGTATAAGTTGAGACTTTATTAAATTGGACTGAAGTCATAAACGGGGTGAACTTTTATAGTAACTTCTAGTATAAACAATCGCATTAGTAACATGAATCGTTTCCGTTTAATACCCGTCTTAAACTAAGCCCTTTGGTCATGGGACTCAGAACAACAAGTTAAATAAAAACCGTTCGATTGTGAACGGGGCGAAGTACATTACATTGTATAGAGCGTTTCACTTAGTTCGGTTACTTTGTTTCTCACAAAGCTTTGTGGGGCAGAATCCGCGGTCGGATTCGAAGCGGCCCGACTGTTCCAGTTGTTTTACTCAATTAGAAATACCCGATGCAGAATGTTAATTGCTTCCCTGAAGAGTACAGCGGCCACAGTGCAGCGAGGGTGCTCCACGCTCCTTTCCACGGAGACACTTGTTTCCTGAACTAACTTACAACTGCTCGGATAACTTTCAATGCGATACTTTCATTGAGACACATCAACTATTGAACAAGTTTTTGAAATGTGGATAATTGAAATTTTTAGTCTGTCATATTGTATATTCTTTTTTTAGTAATTTCATATTTTAGGTATCGCTACGCACATATTTGAAAAATATCATAATTACTAATTACCATCCTATAAAACTACGAAACAAAAATATTTTCTTTCTTAAGTCGAATAGTTTTCTTATCTTTTATTTCGTTCACTCCGCGCACAGTGCGACCGCGCCCTTTCCCTCGGAAGCCATTGGAACCCCAAGCCTTAAAGTTCCCACTTCAGAGGTTCGAGTTTTTAAGCGATCGCCTATACACTGTTTCCGCACAAATAATACGCTTGCACAAAGCGCAGACTTATATTGACGCGACCCATTTAAGCGACGTGTGTTCAGAACAAAAGGTTACTGTGACGACATGAACTTCATTCGCAGAACTCATTTTCAAAACTGAAACATTTATTCTACACCAATTTTACTAGATTCGTTGGGGGCTTTGCACGTGTTCATTTAAATTAATTTTTAACGGCTAAACGGACACATTCCAATTAGGATAACTTAATAAGATAGCTTAGCATATTTTTTTTAAATAATTAGACCATCAAATATCTACCTTCTCTGTAAACCACGGTTTTATAAAATTTATTAAAATCCGTTTCTAAATTATTACAAAATATTTTTCTATTTCTGAATGTATGATATCATATAGTAAAAAATTCACGATGATCGATTAAGAAGATGAGGCGTGACACTTTCACGCACTAGAAACAAACAAAAGCTGACTGTCACCATTATAATGTTAGTTAGGATTTAAAATGTTTTACCTAATCCACATTTAAATAAATAAATCCACTCGATTGCGCACTTTAACACTCAAAAGAGACATAAACCGTTTTCGGATCTTGAGGCTCAGTCCATTACAGCTAAGATTAATGTGCTAAGTTTTTTGTTGATCTAAATTGCCGATAAAAATCCGATTTAAAGTTTGCCAAATTAAATCCGTCCCCTCATAATTCTGAATTAGTTCAAAGCCCGCGACATCGCCACGAGTGATATTTCCAGCGTTGATCGTCCTAAAATCAACCGTCCGTGAAGCGGCGCTCTGGGAACAGATTCAATTAGCGTGCTGCTGCTGCCCCACCAGCGGCAGCCCGTTTGTTTATGAAAAATATTACATTGTATATATATATACACAATTTTTAACGTAGTCTAAAAATATAAGGAAACTAACATATCGTTTGTAACATATTTTTTACTTTAAACCATTAATGGAATATAAGTTTTGAGGTAACATGACATCTTTTCAAAGCTTTTACTGCCACCATCTTTTACAAAGTCGGCATAAAATAAAGTATGCATGACTTTTGGGATGCCATTCAACTTTTACCCCGACCCCATCCTATCTAATAAACCTATTCTATCCGATTTCCCAGGCTGACAACTTGTGGTAATGGGCGGATCAGGATCTCTTAACATCCGGTAAACCGTCTGCTGGTTTGTCATTCTTTCCATAAAAAAAATCTAAAAACATATCCATTTAGGATAAAAAGGGTAAGTACAAAAAAGAAACAAGTAAACAGATTTTAAAGCCTAATTAAATTTAATTTTACTTTTAAAATTTTTAATTGATTGATTGCAGTGTACGTGTCGATTCGGATACCCTTTTTTTTTAAACACCATTTAACATTTTTGGTTCTAATGAGACATGATAAGTATTAGTTAAGTTTCGTCGATTGTTTTAGAAAGTTCGAATAATACCCACATTTTTTAGATATTGCCATCCTGCAAATAATAAAAAGAGCAATGAATTCGTAAAGGTAAAACAATTCGTGTAATCTCCGCCGGCTTGCCAAGAAGCGCGGCGTTACAATCTGTTCGACTAGACGACCCTCCCCCCGACCCACCGAGAGGCTATCTGACACCTTGTATCGGAATTGATGAATAAACAAGTAAAAACAACTCAGCGTGCTATCTTGCTCACACTTTAAATTACTCGATAAAATATTAAGATTCAAGGAAATCACTGATGAGAACACGCATATGAAAATGTCGGTACCGAAGACTTATAATGAGAATTTCTACATGAGTTGTTTGAGTTCATAACCATTAACATGATGTTTAAGACTTAACAACACATTCTCATATTTCAATTTTGCAAATTTTCCAATATTTCAATAATTCAAATCGATGTTTAAGTGAACATGTGCGATGCGCTATTTATAGTTTTTTATAAGATTACGGCTTTGGCTTCACTCGTAAAGCATACAGTAGGTTTTTTAATTATTTCTAGCATACATAACACGTGAGATTACATTTATTATCCTTCAAATTTCTTTCCAAAAAATTTGTTACAGCGCTTATTTTGTGTATGAATCCCGACGTTTTAAATATTGCAAAACTTTACATTAATTAGGTGAAGTGAAGCTGAACAGTGAAGTATGCTAAAGCTATAATCAAGGTTGAGCGCGATTAACCCTTGTATAAAATTTTATTTTCTCAAACCACAACAAACGGCCCCACGACTGAACGGATGAATTAATTCTCTACTGAATACCACGTCTCATTGCCCCACCACCACTACCAACATGATACTACATTTTTCTAGCTACTAAAATTACTTTCAATTATTTTTTTCTTGACATATATCGACCGAATAACCTACTCACCACTGTCATATGTATTAAGAACTTTAGACAATCAATCAGCACCTCAAAATCATGCGTGACGTGATTTCAAATTGTGTATTCATTTGCCTCCCAAACTTCAATTGTAATTCTGTCGATCTTGAATGTTGCTTTGTAAAAACATGCGTATGTCTGCACGTTAGATGGAATCGGTAAAACAAAAAAATAACGTGACACACAACTTTCACTTCTAAAGTTAAAGACGATTCTGATTGGTAACTTCGTACGCCTCTGTCGTTTATCATTAAAAATCATCAGACATAAATTTTTCGTCCATTTTGAATTGGTATTTATGGAACAAATACTCTTACGAGTAAATGACCGTTTAATCATCTCTTTATCATCTATTTTTTGGATATTAAGGGTATGAATGTATTCTGGTCATCTTTGTATTCGAGTTGAGTTTTTGTATTTGAAGATGACATGACTTATTTTGTTTCGTCAATTGTTTCCCCAAAAGATGTTTACATGTTTTAGGGTGACGTCTTCCTTTGGGAACTGCGCACAGTGGTGTTATCGCGTATTTCAAACACGCGCTAATAAAACGAACGAGGGTCGATGAGGCAATGGCAACTGAAAGCGTGAAAACCTATGCAAATTTTTGTTTCTCTCCAATTTCCGTAATGTTATTACGTTATGTTATAATACTCGAATATTGTACATTTGAGATTCATAGACGTCAAATAATACTATTTAGAATATGACTCGTTCGTCGGCCCATATTGCCCTTAATTCGCACAATCCAAATTCTAATAAAAAATGTATATATTATTACTATAATTAAAACATTTACGAATCTTATACGTTTCCAAGAATATCGCACTACTGTTCAACAAATGAGGTTTGGGATTAGAGATCTCTTAAATTACTTATGTACGAATTCTTTTTGTGTATAACATGATGTAACGTAATTGTGTCTACGTCGTTCAATAAGTTTTATCTCATGCCCCTCGGTGAGGGGTTGAGGGCACTATCTGGGCGAGGGAAGTACGGTCCCTTATCGGGCCTAGTCGGCCGCTGGCCTCATGAGCCTGTTTATTTGTTTGCCTGGAGCCCTATCCTCGGGCAAACATCCTGCCCTGGGCCGAGGATATTAAATGGAATATTCCTGCGGCTAATCTGCCGTTTATCAACATAACTGAGCTCTTGTTGACTTGCCTCTCAACCCTTTTACTAAATGGAAGTATATCACTAATTGGTTTGTAACTTAGGCAGCCTTTCAGGTATGTATGAATATGCCTTCAGTTTATCAATCCCTCTATAATTCATTTTTTGATTATAGTGTTTATTCTTAATATTAAAAAGTATTGGGATCTTTTTTCGGTTCGGATCAGTTTTATTAAGGCCTATAGACTTATTATTTTTGTGGATATATTCACTCCTCCTCTACGTAAACTCTATGCTAAATGTTATTAATCAATTTGGTTATTATTCTTAAAAAGGAATATAAATAAAATTTAAACATTTTTTTCTTTTTTGTTTGAGCTCTGGAAGAACTCGTGTACTTGTGTAAAACATCCATTCCTTTTCGGCCGTAAACCTCCCGCTATATTTTTTACTTTTGGGTCCTTTCCCGCCATGCAGCCATGTTTAGCGAAATTGCTTAATTTGTAAATACTTTGGCTAAGACTAGCTTCACGACCTTTTGGCTGTTATCGGCTGTTTAGTAAAAGATTAAACAGCTGAAACGCCAGGGCCCAACCAAAGAATTATAAAGTTTTATGGTCATCATCTAGTAGAGCTTGAATCTTATCTTAACTCTTCTGTACGTGTGTATTATACTGAACTCTCTGTTTATAGCTTCGATTAATATATAGTTTTGATTAATTACAGAACCCGTTGGATTACACTACCGTAGACCGAGAACGTTAGAGTACACCACATGAATTACATGAGCGATGCCAGCCTTTAAGGTAGGTATAGGCTCTCTTCTAGAAGTTTTCTAAGGCTTAATTGTCATCGCTTGCCAGAGACCAGGCGGGGTAATGTCGGCAACCCTCTTGTAACTCCTCTCGTGTTGTGGAGGTCTATGGGCGGCGGTGGCTGACTATTAGGTGAGCCTCCAGGTCACTCGCCTCCTTCTCTAAAGAAATCAGGTGATATCAGACAGGATGTCTTGCCTGTGCCTGGGGCATGAGGTCGCGTGGAGAGGCGTCATCAAGCTGTGAGGAAGCGGGCGGAGCGGGGGGCGCGGGGGGTGAGGCCGTCGCCAGCGCCAACCCACACAGCCACAGCGCCACCACGCACACACGCATCTGCAACAACAGAACATACGACAATTAATGGGATGATCAAAAAATGATGTAACGAAAATAATAAGAGGCACTTAAAAGAAAGGATTGGGTGGCTGACCTGTAAGAAAATTTCTACATTCTCATTTGGCCAATTCGAACCTTTAGAAGATTTTTTATCTCTATATTTTTATCTACCTCTACCTTCTACGTTTGAGAATTAGAGGTCTGTGAATAAAGCATGATGTTTACTATGAGCAATGATGGTATTAAAGTGGTATTGTCATGCCGACAGGTAGAGCACAAGTTCTTAGACACTTTTCTGCCTGCACTTATGAAGTACCTTGAGCGGCAATTAACAGCGTCTCAAATAAAAATCCGGCGTAAAATACAAGAGTTATTCCCATCCCTGTATGCTCACTGGTTTATTCTATCAATAGGTAGCAAAGCAGAAGAAACTCTTCAGATCTTTCGAGAGTCATGGGCTACAGTTTTCATTTAGCACGAGCTGCTTATGCGTTTTTATAAACCTAAGTAATTACCAATCTTCATCCACAGAAAATGTAAAGTTATATATATATATATATTTTAGTACTCGAAAATATTTTGTATATAAATCTTTGTAATATAAATCTTCGTATATTACAAATACGCCCACGTTCCCATAATCCCTGCACACGTTCGCTCGTGACCACGTATTACACGTTGAACACCTGGCCAAACGTGATGGGCGACACTCGATATACCACATTTCAAAATAGCTGCGAATAATAGTTTCACTTAAAATTTACATTAAAAAAGTGATAAAATATATTCCCTGTCCGTATCTCAGCTATGGACATTAAAACTAATTAACTAAATGAAATTTTTCATTTAATTTTGCCAATAATAGGTATATTGTTCAATGCTATAATATCTGCAGATTGACATCTGCAATTATTTGTTTTTGTCTGGCTAGGTTTGGTAATTCAAAATTATAAAAAACAATTCATTTACGGTAGAAAAAGGCGTGCGCGGCCACTTCCATAAAAATTGTACCTTAAATATCTTTTACTTGTATACATAACAACTGTTTCAAGTCTCAGAGCACGAGGCTGAGGAAAATATTTCTATGGTAAATTTTTCTTCTAAAACGGCCACGAAACATTTTTTTTTAATTTTCTCGAAAGTGCACATCTCTCTGTCAGTATTCTTGCGGCGCAATATCTCCTAAATTAAAACGTTCCACATTAGTTTTTATTTTTTATTTTATACTAGCATTTTAATGGTTTTCATATTTAGGCAAAGAATGGTCTCGTAGAGCGACAGTTTTAACGGAAACTGCAAACATGCAATTAAAAATATTAACTAAAACACAAATAATATGTTTGAATTTTAATAAATATTCCTTAAGAAAAGTGTTCATTTCCTTCTTTTTCTTCATTTAGTTAAAAAACATTTGAAACAATGCAATTTGGAGAAGATATCTACGCCTATATAAAATCCGTTTAATAAATATACCTCTAAATCTTTAATTTAGTACGAAACCATTGATGTATGCAAAGTTTAAATGGATTTAATGCAAGATTGCCGTCGACGCATTTGATGAATATTAATGACATAACCCAAGTTGTCAAGTTGTGCATGCGCGGCAACTATTCTCCAAGACACGTTGCGGTTGGCATTGGCACTTTGCGGATAGATTGCTCACGAGAAGATCAGCGCCTTTGACGGGATGCCATTACCAGCAGATGGCTGTTTGTGTAAAGTGCGACATACTATTATTTCTAAGACTTTCGCGAGTATTTGACATTTTAAATTAAACAATTTTACGGATTTTATCGCGGTTTATTTTTAAATTTTATCATCCGACGTTCCGAACCCTTTACAGCGTTCATGATTTCGGGTAGGAATGAAGTGTTTGATGTCCTGATGTCACTTGTCAATCCTGCATACCTTCGGCTTGAATATTAATTTTTGTTCCGATCTTCGCAGTAACTACTTATAGTATCGTGTCCGTAAACACTGCAAGACCTAAGTGTTGCGCTTATTTTTTTACTTGATTTTATTTATAATTGGATCCCAAGCAGGTGGTAGCATCCAACCATCGTCTCCATTGATATTTGGATGTTTCTTGATTTCAATAGCTCATCTCTCTCGCAAATCATCATTGGCAGGAGTCAGTGTTCTTTTGCGACTTTTGGCTTATAAAATCTGATGTAACGGTTGGGCCCTTTCAAAGAGTGTTCACAAACTGCAGACTTATTTTGCCAATAAATTTTAATATCAGCAATGTGTTCCTTTACCCGGTTTTTATAGCTCTCTTTGTTTGACCTACATAGGAAAAGGGTTCGAAACGTCGGGTGATAAATATTAAAAATAAACCGCGATTACATCTGTAAAGCTGTTTAATTTAAAATGCGCCATACTAGTTCAGTGTATGCTAACACAGCGCAAGTGTAACACAAGTCCAAGGAGCTGATGGAAACTGCTATTGCTCAAGTTATCACATATACACAAGTATTATTTTTACAGGAAATTGCGAAACCGATTTCAAACGCTTTAAAAGTGAACTTTTGTGTTGTATTTTTTGACAGTTAGTTATTAGTTAGTTATAGATTTATTTATAGTAAAAATAAAAATCGGTTCACAACTATCGAAGTAACCGTAAATATAAGTAAAAAGTGAAACAGGTGAACATGAACCTCCTCGAAGTCGGTGAAAACGTCATTTATTTTTGAAAATAGTTCTGGCAAAATTGATTACACAAGTCATCTAGTGATGTATTATTAATATGTTGGACTCTCTATGCTTTAAGCGATTTTGGATAGTTTACTCGTGAGTTATATTTAGTTTTGTGTGTGTTTAATGTGTAATCATTACGATGTGTTTCTCTATTGGTTTTGGAACTTTTACCGAATGTTTGCCTGGCGTGTTTGGTTCATGTTAAAAGTCAACACATTTAGTAAAGTTCAACTTATAACGCCGTTAAAACAAATAACTTTACTAAAATAGAAAATGGCGTTCATTTTGTCTAATGTCCAATTGCTCTATATCGATTATTTATAGAATCTAAAAGATCTAACGATTTGTTTCGTATATTTGTCGTTAAATTATTTTATAGAAATTATGATGATGGTTAAATAATGCACAAACTAAACCTGTTAAGGTTACTTGTGTCGTTCGAGAAATTCCAATCGCAGCGGCTATCTATAACATCCCCCCTTCTCGGGAGATAGTTCAGTATAGCAAAATCTTATGAAACACCTGAAGAGAGGTCGACCGCAGTACCGATTTATATACCCAGCCGGTTTAATCTAACGGATATACGAGTAAAGGACCTTCCTTGTGGTGCCTTAACTTGTAGATTGACTGACGTAAATCTATCTTAAACAGTCACTTGCAATAGAAGCCTTTGCAATATACGTGTTTAAACAGAAGAAGAAGAACGGAGCAGTGAGGAATAATGGGTAGGAGTCAATAGATAAGTGAGCGACGAGTCGAATATGGATGCTGGGTGCTGGAGTTTGTGGAACAATTAACTCACAGTTTTGTTGTTAGGGTAAACATGTCGCAGCTTTACATCTTCGAAATGATGCAGTCCAACAAGTGCAGCAAAAGCTACCTGCATGTTGTCATACCTTACCCCATCAATCCTAGGGCGTACGAAGTCGATGTATGTAAATATAGACACTAGAGTCTAAGATATACTCAACATTAGTTGGTAGATGGAAAAGAACTAGGAGTTTTAATAAGTGGTAGAGCACAGCATTTTACATACACCTCTTGTTGTGTCTATAAGGTCTTCTAACTGCCCCCCACACAAGTATGTGCCGGATTCTTTATA
Organism: Graphium colonna; assembly: GCA_025505425.1. Taxonomy (NCBI): domain Eukaryota; kingdom Metazoa; phylum Arthropoda; class Insecta; order Lepidoptera; family Papilionidae; genus Graphium; species Graphium colonna. The sequence continues at coordinate 2,431,361 of JAOCPS010000003.1, read as the reverse complement.
TTATATGTAAAACTGACAGTAAACGCATGATTTTTCTAATGCTATGTGTGTCCATAGACGATGGGATAACTGAAAAAGTCTTCCTTATTTCTCTTATACTTATTATATACTTCTTTTCGAACCGTGTTTTCTAATCATTCTTAGATGATCGGTCGGCGCAGTTGCGAGGATATACATATGTAGCTGCAGCGTCGCAGGTCCTGGATTCAATTTTCAACAGGACCAAATATTCAAATGATATAAAGAGAGTTGTTTCGAAAATGACCTCATGCAATTTATGTTTGGAAAATGTCCTTGTTTGAAATCACTACTAAATAATTTTCTTGCTTTTCATTTTGCTTACGACAACTTTTAAGAAGCCGTGCTGTAGTTCAAATGTGTAAGGACACATATTTCATATTTTCTCCAACGTAATACGAAAGCATTGGCCACCCTAGCAAGGACAAGTTGGTCTCTGTTTACGATTAAGGTTAACAGTTCGACTTAATGTGGACGCACATTGACGGCGCGATATTTGCCAAACTTTACCAACTCGGTTAATTTATAAATATAACTAATGGAATGCCTAGATAACCTACGTTATAACTTTGTACATAACACCCGATCACATTAGATGAGGCTTTCGCCATGGGTCGAGGATTTGATTCTGTATCGAGATAATTTACTGTCTTCTTTTTGTGTGTTTTTGATTAATTGCAATTATATATAGTTTCTACATATAGCATGCTCGTGAAGAATATTTAGTCATTTTAAATATAACTATAAAACTGCGTAAAATAAATGTTTTCTTTGTGTTTTAAATACCAAAAAAATATTGATAAAGAAATTTTACTTCTGCCATAGCTATTTTCGCAAAAAACATTATTATAAATTATAATAAAATGAACGTAGTAAACACAAATGACACTAATAAAACGTACATTTTTCATAAGGATGGCTAAAATCTCTCATCAGAGGCCATTGTACCACGTGACAAGAGTTGTGCGAACGTAATAATATGTTCAGCGTGTTCCATAGGGCTACGTGAAGTGACGCAGTGTGAAGTGACGCGACGTGACGCGTTGTGATTTGAGCATGACAACTTTCCCCAACGTGCTATCTTACTGTGGGTGTTAGTACATACAAGCACATGAATGTTTTCTGTAATAATAGATAGATCTACGTGCCACGATTGAATAAGTAATAAATACTCAATCCTTTATTGGTACTATATGCAAGAGTTAAGAGAGTAAGCACTCTCCTAAAGTACAATATACAAAGTACAATGCCCTTAGTAGCCAATTTGAATATTAAACCCCATAGGTTACCATCATAATATTCTAGACTATATAAATATAAATCGAACCCAGGAATGAGTAGATCAACCACTGAGCCACAGGTTGGCGTTGCGGAGCTACGATGTGACGGCGTTTAATAAGCGCTGAGTGGTAACTCTGTTTTTTAGTATTTCTGCAGCGCCACGCCGCGGCTTGTTTACGAACGAAAATTATGTAAATGCCGCCTCAAATTATTTTCACTTTTTATCAATATAAACCCAGCTTTTATGGAGGGTGTTTTTTTCGAAAGTGCTAACAAAATGGCCACGCGACTCTTTGCAGTGGGTGTTTATTGGCTTGTAAAACTTGTGGAGTACATATAAGAGTGGAAATCCGAATTGGACTTTTTCTAACTTCAATGTGCTCTAATCTTGACGAGTGAAATGTTCACCAACTTAAATGTTTTATATAAAAATATTATTCTATATCAATATTTAGTGTACAAATAATATAAGTAATGTTCATTTGTAGTGTAATATTTACGCTACAAATTAACAATGTTTTATGTCTTTATTCGCGGTTTTGGCTTCAAAGTAGTATATATAATTTGACAATGTATGCAACAGTGCACGGATGCATACATTTTCCTAGCTACGAATTCCGCTTCCAACAACACGTAGTTTAGGTAAATTAATCAGAGATTCGGAACAAAATTAGGAAACTAACGGCGAGAGCGGAGAGTGCCCAGGGCCGGGTCGTCGCTGAAGATACAAAGCGTTATTTAATTATACGTCAAGATGAGAGAGCTATTTTACCGAATCTCTCCAACTTAACAATATACAAACGTATTCGTCGGAATGTATAACGCGCGTGCTGATAAGGGAGCAGGCAGTTGTCCCGAAAGCCCTTTGAAATAGAGCGCAATAATGATGCCTCGCTTCTGTACAATTGACAGAATTGGAGACTTCATTACATTCAACAGCAGATGTTGCCCTCGCGACACCCTCCCATATCTCACTGTAATTGCCTAAATGCTTTTAACTGATGCTTTTTTCGTTAAAATTACAAAACAATACTGTTCTTAAATTAGCTAAAAGTCGACTATAAATTTTCGTATGAACTGTGGTGGCTTTTAATATCAATTATACAAACTTTATATATATATACATTCGCACGACACACATTTTGTGCACTAAAAATTTTAATTACTTTAATAGATCACAACTTTTATAGTACAATCAGATTGGATTGTCTTGTTATTGAAAATATTTTCAACAACACCGTTGTAGCTACATCACGAACTATCCGTTCTCTGGGGTACAAACTGGAGGTTGTGAGATCGACCCCGCAGAGGAACAACGAATTTGTGTTGTTGTTTCTTGGTTGGGTTAGGGCAATGCGGGCTGATCACCCGATTACCTGAAAAGAAGGACGATCCATGCGTCGAATGGGCATGTAAAAAGTCGGTACTGGTTGTCAAGCACATCTTTGACAGTCGTTATGGGATGTCAGTGCCTTCAAATATTCTAACAACTAATCCATCCGAATTAAGCTTATCCCTTTGGGTTGCGGAGATCAGAGACCTGTCACTCTGGGTAAAAACTGAAATACAAGTTATATTCGGGTGGATAAGACCCCAACCACCGATCCCAAGTAACTTGGGAGAAGGCTAGGAAGAAGAGAGTTCTTGGAGTTATCGCGTCCAAGCGAACAAACAAACTCTTTATCGTTATTAATATCAAGGCTCACAATCGCATCCAAAGTTTTCATAACTAGGATGTGTTTGTTACACAAACTTATTTTGTACTTTATTTAAAATAAATCATAATTTAATGTATATCGATGTAAATAAGCATTACTCGCGGCATAAATGGTCGGGAGCTGCGAGATGAGTTCGTCGTGATGAGTTTAGACGCAATTACAGCATCCGCTGAGCTCGTTCCCGGCGGCTCCTGCGCTAATCCCGCTGCGAATGACTAACCGAATACAGAAAACCACAAATCTACCAATATATTTAGAAATTGAAAATCTTGATTGAATAAAAAGAATAAGACCTCTGCAATTATATAATTTAATCAGTATTTTATTATGTGTTTAAAATTATGTTAAAACTAGTGGCGAACCTGTTTTAAGTCATTACGCACTCCCTTGTGTTACGCGTAATCGGGGAAAATCATTGAGTATGCCATCTGGCGTCATTACTAAACATACCGTAACTACATCTCTATTCTATTTACACTTCAAATGGACTGGACTATAGATTAAAAAGTAAGCATTTATTTCATAATTTCGTCATTTTCGAACGCACCAATTTAAAAGTTAAAATGATTACCATAACACCATATGTAATAACATTCTCTTTCCGATATGTCCGGCGATTGAGGTTGAAGACGCTCCCGACAATTAACCTGAAGCGACTTCGATCCGATATGAATAAATGAAATACGAGGGGACAATTATAGACGACGCTCCCCCCCCCCCTCCCTCCTCATTCCTCCCTTTCCCCCTCGGCCTCCGACATGGTGTCCACTTAACTGTGACACGAGGCCTGCGATGGGTCGATAGTGCAATAAAAATAGTATACGAACCCACCACCTGCATCTATTCCGGCTACCATAAGATGACCCACCTCTATAACCTCAGCCTTTAAGAATTCGAAGCGATTAGCTTGAGTATGCAGGCATAGGGGCTCAAGAAAAACTGGTCTGTTTTTCATATTTTTCCACAGGTTATAGCACCGATTGCGTCAATACACGAAGACATATTTGCGGAGCGCTTCACGCAAGCCCCGATAAAAATAAACCAGCGCTTAGGATAGGAACGTGTTCAGGATAAAACTATTTTTGCTCTAGGTATATTCTTGATCACATTGTTGACATTTAAACAGCTATTTTTGTCGTTATTGTCAGACGAAAGCGTTTTAAATGATAATAACGATTATTTTCATCTGTTCTAATCACTGATAGCGTGATAGCTTGAACAGAAAAAATTACACACCTATGTGTATCGGACTCTAAATTGACAACAGAATGTCATAACTTGAACTTATTGTTGTTCAAATAAAACTGCAAAGGTTTGATCTAATATTTTATTTAGTATGTTGTATGTATTATGTTAATTCTTAATAATATGGCAAATGCGAAGGATAATTTGTTAGTTTTGTTCATACATGTTTTAAGGTATGTAAAAGGATATAAAGTATCTCATGTCCAAAAAAGTAGCAAGATTTAAATTTGGCTTAGACATATTGCACCATGTTTCATAAAATATGGAATACAAAATATAGATCAGAAAAACTACGAGTGCGTTGAAGCCGCGAGCGAAAGCTCCCCCTTATTCATGATGAACTTGTTTTTTCCTGAAAGTTTTCATCGTAACAAATTGAAAATTGTTCAACACGTTTTACAAACGTATTTGTATCGGTTAGAGACAAGAAACGTATACGCTGGGACAAAGTCGTAACTATCCGAAGCAGGGCGAAGTGTGTGCGACAATAAACAAGTGTTATTAAGTCGTCATAGGAAGCGTCCTTTTGTTTGGAGTAGTTGCGGTGGCGGTAGATCGGGTTTATAGCTGCCTACCCTCTTTACGAGCGGACGGCTTGAGTTAAGTGAAGGTTCCGGTTCGATTCCTGGCCCCATTTCGTCTTTCTCAGCATATGGCGCCCTCATTGCTAAATTATCCCGAGCTTTTCTACCGATGTAAATATGTTGATACGCGATAAAAACGGATTTTAATTGTATTCTAATATTAGTTTATTATTTCCGGTTCGGAAATTAAATCTGTCCAGAGAAACGATTCTTTTCCGAACGATTTCAAATGAGATCCTCAATTTTATGTTTCTTTTGTTACCCCGGGAACTCCGTCAATTATGAACCGCGTTTAATAATTCTTGTTATATTTCAATAAGCTTATGATCGGTCTCATAAAATTTTCATAAAAATTCCTTTCAATTAAAAATATATAAGCAAAACTGACTTCTAAAGCCTTTCAAGTCGGTCTTTTTATTGTAAAAATGATATTACAACAAGTAAAATTTTATTTCATGTATATTTTTTGGATCTCGAACTCATATTAAACTCAATGTCAAGTTGGATGAGCGGCTTAATAGGTGTTACGAGTGCCAACTAACTACCAATTTGGAAGAAAAGCCTAATTTTTTATGCTAAGTGTATTTCAGTTTTTATGGTTTGATAAACTTGAACCTAAAACGCCTTTTGTTTTATTTGTCGAGTTATAAAACATTGTACATGGTCTCCGATTTTATTTGGGATGTTGATACTGAAGTTTTGATCCGCAGTGCCATCATGGGCTTCTGGTTTATGCGATAGAGATAGAGATAGACTGCGATTCTATCTCTCTTACTCATGACGTCGAAGTGTGCAAGTTGTTAAATTAAGCCGTAGAATGGATGTTAATAAATTGCGAGAGAACATTGTTGAGGCCAGGTATTTGACATTGTTTTCGAGATAGAGCCATTTCGAGTTCATTTTGCAGACGGCTTCTTGTTCAACATTTATTATTTTATAAGTAAATTTTCTATATAGTCATATGCACAGATGAGTCACTTAGTTCTTACTATTATAGTCCGCATATTGTACTTTAAAAATCAAAAAATAAATATATTACGATATATTTTACACATTATATTGTCATGATAGGTATCATATAGGAATATCTAATATGTCAATCGATATCTCCTTTAAATCCGCAAATAGCCAAATGTAACATTTACTTAAATTAATAAAAAAATCTAATTTCCTGGCTGGCGATACCTTTAAATGAAATTTAAAATTGTTTCTTTTTAATCTGACCTTCATGTTAAAATGTAGAATCATTTTTAAATGAAATCACTACTACGGCAACATCACGTTTCTGACTTTCATTTATATTTTATCGTAGCAATTTAAAACGGCCCGCGATTCAAAAAAATTATGCGAATTAATTCTGGCAGCGGTTGTTTGGCGATTTTTTTAATTTTAATGTAAAATGTTTTCGTTAGCATTTTTACAATACGGCAAACAAACACTGTGTATGCACATATCATGACAAATATAACAGTCACTATTTAAAATTTAAAACTATTTGAATGTAAGAAGTTATGTTGCTGCTGTGTGCATTGAAATAATCTGACATTTTTAAGTAATGGTGTAACTATAACTTTTAATGGCATGCCCACGGAATATCGTAACATCTTTCACAAATCAAGTCTATTGTTATTTCTGATAATTAAATATACAATCTTGGATCGGTTTACTTCAAATGGAACTTTCTTGGTTAGTGGGGCTTTTAACAAAATAAACGTTCAAATATTTCATTTCGAACGAACAAAGTCTCAACATTACGTTAGCATTCTTAGATGCTTGAGTACTTAACAACGTCGAAAGCCAAAGTAAAAGGCAGAATCGAGGAGCGAGTGACAGGATCATTCTGGAGATTAGGAGGGCCGTCGGTCCGCTTACGCACTATCGACCGAACGTCTTTGTAATATCCATCTCGAATAGAACTAATTCGTTTCGAGGATTAAACTTTATCTCTCACGATTCTCGCGACACCGTCCTGCCTTTTGCCGGGCCGCCATTCGGGGAAACGGAATAAATGTCGGCCGAATTTAAATAATCCTTTCGCGGCCTCCGACGGGGGAAGAGCAACACAATGTGTGACGGATTGGGGGTAATGTTCAACGATAAGCGTAGACCTCCTTTTACCAAGACCCTTTTCTGTATTACATAAATTTTACTACTAGACATTCCGTGCTCCAAAGCAAAGTTTTTTTTTATGGAAAGGAAAACAAACGAGTCCCGATCCCGTCGCCCGTAGACAAACGCAACATCCGAAGAGTTGAGAGTGCGTTGTCAACCTGGGAGATCGGATATAATAGGTTTTTTGGATAGGATGGGGTCGGGATTAAGGATTTGGAGAGGATAGGAATATGAATAGAAAAGGGTAGACATGGCCATCCGGCATCCCCATAAAGTAATGCATACTTTATTTTATGCAGACTTTTTTTTCAGACAGACAGAAGGGCGGACAAAAGTTGTTATGCTCTACCACCTCTGAGTTTCCTGTAAATTAGTGACATTTTGTTTTTATATGTTATATTATGTTTTGTCGGCAATTTATTATTTTGACCTCACAAATGACACTTAAATTTAATTTTTATGTATAGATGTGACTAGAAATAGAAATAGAAATTTTGAAGCGCTTGTAGCCTACCCTATCACGAGCTTGGTGAAACGGTTAAGAAATATTTGCAAAATTACAAATAACTTGCTGATATTTTAAAAAAAGCATGGTTTTAATATCTCGTTACAATTAATATGCCGTTCTCGGTTGTCGCAGTCATAAGTTATCGGGGCGTATTCCGCAACTTCGACAAATTTTCTCCTTCGGGGCATCGTACTTCGTTATTCTAACTCCGACGTGAGTTTTCCGGATTCAACCCGATGTTTACATGAAATTTATCGAACCTATTTCGATTAAACGTTCATTAAAACTTCACCGAAGCCTTTAATAGCATCGTATTCGGTATCACTGCCGTATTTGCAACAGATATTTATTTCCTCATTAAAATAAACAGAGGCGGTAAAATACCGCTTTTAGAAAGTTTTGTGACTCGGCTACGTCTTATACCATTTTCAAATACACAATACAGGCTTTTTGTGTGTAAATCGATGTAAATATCAGTTTTCTTTATACTTTATAATTAAGTTCTTTTTAGTTAATAAATTAATTAATAATAGTACAGATGTAAATAAGAAAAATAATTAAGATTTTAACTTGATTATACGAGTAATTGTTTTTTAATTAAAATTATATATATTAAAAAGTAACGGTAAAATTTATCGTGGCATAATTAAAAATACCCCAAAACTTTGATAGTCTAACTTGACTTTAGTATTTGCTTCTGTGTGGTTATAATGTCATGTATAATGATGCGTAATAGCATGTGGTACTAGAAATAAGTCTGTTTCGCAGATATATACTTCCGTCCAGATTTTATCTTCATTGTCGAAGTTAAACGCTGCAATCCTGTAATCCAGATTATCACAGTGCACTAAAACTCATAGGCTTCCAAATACGAAACATTATTACTACGCATTCGTTTGAGTTTATAATTATTAACCTAAGAGTAAACCACTCTACAGTACATTTTCTCTCAAACAAATAATTTAACAGATAAGTGAAAACAAAAATAAATTAGCAGATCAATTATAATACCGTTAATAAGCTACTTTTGTTTGTGTGTAAGCGGTTTTTTATTTTATTTTATGTAAAAGAATGTTGCTACGGGGTGGTCCCATATTATTTTCATTACAATTCACACAAGGGTTTCTTTTTTATATCAAAATAACTAAAATATTTATTTCACGAACGTTCACTTCTGAGACGTTTGTTGACGCTGTTTTCTGGTTAAATATGATCTTAAATCTCAATAACCTGAAATATTTATTATTTATTATAAAATACGCAAGTAAAATTAAATCAAATCCGTTCTAAACACACTGTTGGGAAAGCGTCATTTTATAGCATCCACCCCTAGCTATTAAAACTCGTTCGGCAGTGCTGCGAACAAACACTGCATTCAAATAGATATTATTTGCACGCAATTTTCACCGATACCGCCATGTTTGCTTGTCACCACTGCAAGGTAATGTTTGCCGTTAATTATGGTAATGGATTGCAGTACAAACAACCATCTCCATCGGCTCACAGTTGTTTGCTCTATATATTAGAGGCTGTTCTGCAACGAAATAATTTAGTTGCCAAGAGGGAAGTTAGGGTATCACGTACAGTCTGTTCCGTAGTAAGAAAGAT
>JAOCPS010000003.1:2111791-2124536 GCA_025505425.1 Graphium colonna | reverse complement strand
GCTCAAGTCCCTGGGCGTGCAGGACCTCTTGGCCTTCCACTTCATGGACCCGCCGCCGCAGGTAACTCTACGGCCCGTCTATACAATAGTACACGCGGCGCCAGTTCACGCACGAGCTGCTGCCGGCCACGGTGCCCGAGATCCAGAGGACCAACCTGGCCAACACGGTGCTGCTGCTCAAGTCCCTGGGCGTGCAGGACCTCTTGGCCTTCCACTTCATGGACCCGCCGCCGCAGGTAACTCTACGGCCCGCTATACAATATTAACGACGGCGGAGATCACACTTTTTACGCATATTTAAAATTGCTGGAAATCATCTCAAAATGCAAACGTTATCTTTTGCAATCTCTCGAATCCATTTGATTATGTAGAACACGAAACCTTTATTTTCAAGCTAAAATATTAGGACATTGGCAATACTGCCCTTAATCACGTTGTTTATTATCCCAGTAATAAATTGCAAGGGTTAATCTTAAGCTCATTTCTATTTAAAGTTTATATTAATGATCTCCCTTCTTAGCAAGTTTGGTAGCAATATATTATTTGTCGGTGATACTTCACTTATTTTTAAAATAAAATGAACGTTACAATTTACAACGCAGTCATCCTCACCTTTAATTAATTAGTATAAAATGCAAAAATAATAAAAAAAAAATTAATTCAATTTAATGTAAAGATGCAAAATTCTAATTTAGTATTAGATGTTATCGATCTACATAAACTTTGTTGGTTGTTTCGATTAATTAAAAAGTACAATACGTTACTAACAGGCATAACCTAAAAGTAGCTTAAACTATGTCAGTCACCTCAATTAAATGCTCATACAGCATGAAGTTAATTATAACATATCCTAAGAATAGTCGTTATACTAAGTATAAAGTAAAAAGTAAGCTGGAGCACAATAAAATATGCATGCTGTTTTATCAATTAACAAATTCAACCTCAAATATGACGTATTACAAAAACTTAACCAAAACATCTCCCGTCCTTCACTACGCCGCTCGTCCCAATTGCTCCTGTTGTCGTTAAGCATTTTATCAGTTAGTTCTAACATGGCTAGCTAGGATATCCACTGATGAGCTGGAGAAACCATACTCTCCACTCTTAAGACTGTAGGCCACTCAGTTGAATCAATTCTGGGTTGCGATAATGTCGTTTAATATAGTAAAATCGCAGATTTAAATACGTCCCTCATCCAGTGAGCTGCATTCGTCCTTACGATCGAAGTAGACTGTCATAGTCAGGTTGTTTCGGTCTCTTCTCCTATTTTATTTACTGCGTTCTATTATTTTCCATACTCAATGGTGCGTTTAACTCGTCTAAATCTGGACGAAGTATCCTCGGAATTTTCTAAGAATTTGGTCATCTATTCAATTTTATATTCTATTAGGCATATTTAAAGTGTTACAAGCCCAATCTAACAACACCACTTAAGTTAATTCTCATAAGTACTAACGATTAAGAAGTGAATTGAATCCATTTAAATGCTAATTTAGTTAAAACCACGCAGTTTGGGACGCAGTACTCAGGTTATTGAAATAATTGCTTTAAAAGAATCTGAGTAATAGCTTCTCTTTACTCTATTCAACTATCACTTCAAAAAAAATCTATTCGGTTGATATACTATATTGGTGCCCTAAATACCCTTCGAGATCTTTTTAAAGAAATATACTTACAGTGGCTTCACAATACATCTTTAATAATATCGTATTTATCCGTCAAAACATTCGTTATTTATATTTTAAAAATAGTGATAGACATACATTTACTACCAGAAATAAGGACAATCTTTCTATCCCAAGTTTAGTTTACAAAAGACGACTAAATCATTTATGGGTCAAGGTATACGCATGTATAATAAAATCCCACCATATGTACTAGGTTTAGTACAGACGGTGGGATATTAATATACACCATTAGATCAATTTAAGTGCAAAATTAGAAATACACTTCAGCGTAAAGCTTATTATACCGTCGCCGTTTGCCGAATTAAATGCGTGGAATTAATGTTGTTAATATTTACGTAGATAATGCGCAAAAATTGTAATAAATAATTGTAAACCTAAATTATTTTAAAAAACCAACAGCACAATTTCTCGCCTGCTCTTCTCAGTAGAACCTGCCTTTCGCTGGTGATAGTTTCGTCACGAACATTAATATCACGCCAATGTAAAATTTTGACGTTTCACAAGAACACGTAAGCGTCTATGTGAATAAAGAATTTGAATTTTGATATTGATCACTGGTTTCACCATCCCTTAGGACACCATTCTGAACTCGATGTACCAGCTGTGGATCTTGGGCGCGTTGGACGGCACGGGGGCATTGACCCCTCTGGGCCGGCAGATGGCCGAATTCCCCCTGGACCCTCCTCAATGCCACATGCTCATCGTGTCAGCTGAAATGGGATGCAGTGCCGAAGTCCTGATAATCGGTGAGTACAGATTTGTGAATAGATGAACTATTCGGATATTGTTGTTTCTGAGTGACACCAGGACGTCAAACATCTCAGTCCTACCCGTGACCATGAACGCTGTACAGGGTATGAAACGTCGGGTGATAAAATTTAAAAAATAAGCCGCGATAAAATCCCTAAAGTTGTTTGATTTAATATTTATAATCATGTTCTGTCTTAAATTGTTCTTTAGTTCATTTGTGAAACTGAATAAATATTTGTAGTAGAGATTGTCGAAAATGTCGTTTATATTGTATTGCAATGTTTTTATATCCCAAAAATAAGTTAACTTTTGGTCTCTTACAATTAGTGGTTATTAACCAAACTAATTCGACTCGCTGTCGCGGCTTTTAAAAGGAGCCGGCGCCCGAGGGGAGGAGCCCTTCCAGCTTCCTTAAACTTTTACAGATAAACCTTCAGCACAGATACGCAAATGGCTGGAAGAAAATCACACGGCCACTTCCCAGGGTGTAAGATAGTACAGGACGTGGAATGGCACAACAAGACCGTAAATAGCACCAACGACTTGCCGGTAATACGCCCAAATGGTAGTATCTGAAGATAAACTCGCGTGAGCACTCAAGCACGATGCCAAGGGCTGGAGAGAGGTAAGAGTCATATTTATACCTAAGTCCCGGAAGAGCGATTACACAAGTGCGAAGGCCTATAGGCCTATCAACCTCTCTGCATTCCTTGTGCAAATGCTTGAAAGACTGTGTGAAAAAGAGCAAAGGGAAAAATAACTTGTTAAGAGTATAAATGCATGATAACGAATGTTCGTTGACATGCCTACACGGCGGGCAAATCCACAGAATCAACGCTACACCAATTGGTGGGCCATATTGAGGAGATATTCGAAAACAAAGGAACACAACTTCAACAGCATAGTGGTAGCGTTAACGAACGTTCCTCTGAAGATCTGCAAATCAGAATATCCACACCATTTGAACAGCACTACTCAGTTTTCCAGACAGAATGTTTTGCGATCTCCCAGGCAGCAACAGCCATAATGGCTAGAAGGGTAATGGATTATTAAATCCAAACTCTCTTGGACAGAAAGGAAGTATTACAAACTGTAAACAGCAACATAATCACCTCAGGCTTAGTTTACGAGTGTCACCGACTACTGACCGAGGTATGTAATGATAACAGCCCCACTCTGCATCAAGGGCAACAGTGGCTCGAGAGGCAATGACGCAGCTGACGAACTGGCTAGAGGCGGATACAAAAGAAAATAACAACTCAAGAACACGATAAAATTTGGAATGGGTTAATGGATTGCAGACAGGCAAAAAAGGCTATACCACAAATCTATCCTCGACTTTTCATGAAGCTTATAAAACTAGAGTAAACCCCAACTATGGTTAATATGTAGTATAAAACAGATCATGGTTTCTTTAATATGTAAAAAGTATTAAAGTAACAACCTATTTTTAAATGTCCCACTGCTGGGCAAAGGCGTCCTCTAGACTTAGGGTATGGGGCGTAGTCCACCATGCTGCCCAAATGCGGATTGGCGGACTTCACATAACTCAGAAATATTATTTCTTAGATATGCAAGTTTCCTCACGATTTTGTCTTTCACCACATGTGATAAATCAGCACTTAAAATTGCAATTTGAAAATAAATTTCATTAGTGCCAGCACCAGGCATCGAACTCAGGCTTGCCTCGAGTAAAGAATTCAGAATTGAAGGCGAGCGCCCGGTCACTGAGCTACCACGGCTCTAATAAACTTCCATAAATCCTTTAATAAACATCTATTTGATTTATATAACTATTTTCTACAGAAAACAGCGAAACCAATACAAACACTTTAGAAGTGAATGTTTGTAGACAATCCACCACCTTGTAACTATCCTTAGAGATAAAGAAAAATAAAATTGGTTTATAACTTCCAGAGAAATCTGCTAAAACACACAAAAAGAACATGCATTGAGAACCTCCTCTTTATTTCTAGTTGGTTGGAAATGTTTCCTTACCCATTCCTCCAAATAAGTAGCAACAGCCTTGGACAAGTCCAGCTCTGCCGCCGAGTGCAACACCCCAAGAGTGTTGTGGGCACTTCGCTCCAAAGCGTTATGCAAATGTTCTCTCCGTGTGTGCAATGTGCTTCGAATTCGTTCCTCTTGCGCCAACGCGTTACTACTTATGTCGGATGTCACTTGAGCCTCTGTTTCTCTCAACTGGAAATATTATTAAAAAAATATATATAAAATTATAAATTCTTGTCTGCCTTTGTAACCTAGTGATCTAAGCTAGAGAGGCAGTCAAACTTAACAAATCAGAGGTCGTGAGTTCAAATGCCGCGGGGGACACTGACTCTGTGTTATTGTTTCGGTCATTAACCGATAGCGTGAAAAATAAGACAATCCAGCATTGGTTGGGCAAGTAAAAAGTAGGTCCCAATTGTCTAGAACATCAATCATCATCAAATATCCTGACAACTAACTTATCCTTTGAATTCAGTTAATCCCTTTGTGTTGCGGAGGTCAGATGCCAGTTGCTTTGTGTTAAAACTGATGTTCAGGTAAAACTGCATTGGCTCTTTTATAATTACTTACTATTTGGGATAGTATAATTTATGAAACAACAAATGTTGAATTTGGGCAAAAATAATATAACTAAAACTAAGACTCAATTTTATTTAAAATTTGTGTAATTCTAATGCTTTAAATTGTACAAATATAACTTACCAAGTTCATTGCCTCTGTTTCGCTTTTAACTAATTCTTCTAATTTTTTCCTACTGTCTTCATAAATCTCTATGTTTTCAGCAGTGTAAGTTTCTGGAAAAAGGAAATAATAATATTTATAAGCAGAAGTAGGGAAGTTTTAAATTAAAATTTACTTGGAATTTCGTTTTGATAATTAATATTTTGTGTCCAAGTATTTGTTCTCAAGTAAATTACAAGGCGGATGAGATGTAGAATCAATAAGCTTTTTTTTTTACTTTTTTGAGGATAAAACAATGTCCAAAAGCGTACCAAAGACTCCTGGATAAAGATCAAAATTCACACATATATATTTCCATGATTTCCTAACTAACTTTATACATCAAATATCTCCGCAACGCGACCCCTTTTATTTCATGAAAAGAACTTCTGTAGGAGTCCATTACATAAGTCTAATCTGTAAAAAAAGATTTGAACTTGATGAAATCTTCTATGGTTTCTATTTATATATATACATATATATCATCTCGAAGTCCCGACCCGATCGCATCCTAATCAATTTCCCAGGTCGACAACGCACAGGGTCGCCCACCATCAAGTGAACCGTCTGCTCGTTTGTCTTCTTTTACATAATATATATAGAGCATGCAAGAGAAGATGTAGATGCTATGATAAGGGCAGTGTTTCTGTGAAAGAGAAAAGCGAGTTACGCAAGGCTGTCGCGGCGGCGTGCAGCGCGGCGTGCAGGGCGCGCACGCACGCGTCGGCCGCCGCGCACACGCGCTCCCTGCGCAGCCCGCTCTCCGACCGGAACGCACTCGTCACCTCCGCGTTGCGCGTCTCCACCGATCTGAAAACACACACATCGAATATATATTTACTCCGCTTTCATTCTCACTCTTCGATCATTCCAGGAAAATAGCAGGCCCCTTATGTAATCCAATAGTCCAAGCCGGGGACAATGGAAGGAGCTAGTGGAGACCAGTGTATTTAGGACACGCAGATACTCCAACTACGATTATATAAGCACATATTTATTTTCTATATTAACTATTTTTAGTTACAATGTTATTAACCGCTCCCATAGCCTAATGGTATAAGCTCTTGCTTTTGTAAACTAGAGGGCATCGGTTCAAATCATACAGGGGAACAACACTTTGTCTTGTTGTCTCTTGATTGGGTTAAGGCAATTAGGGCGATCACCCGATTGCCTGAAAAGAAAAATAATCCGTACTAGTGTATGGCAGATGGGTATGTAAAAAAATCAGTCCTGGTTGTCAAAGAACATCTTCGGCGGTTATTATAGGATGTACCTACAAATATCCTGACAACTAATCCGACCTTCGAATTCTTTGAATTTAATTAATCTCTTTGGGTTGTGGAGGCCAGATACCAGCGCTCTGTATAAAAACTGAAATTCAGGTAATATTTGAGTGGATTAGGAGCAGATCCCAAATAACTTGTGAAAAAGGCTAGGAGGAAAAAATGTTGTGTTGAATAGTATATTGTACATAGAGGATTCGATCCCGGGATCCCGGTCATATTCTAGTCCCGAAATCTTCGGGGTTAAATTTAATGAATCCCGGTATTTTTGGGGTTTTTATTTTTTTTTTAAATTAAGAAGTATGCTTTCTGATGAGACATTGGATGCGTTCTTATTCCTTAGATTTTATTTTCGTGTCTTAAAAAAATTATTTATAAAGTTCCTGATTTATTTAATTTGAAATATGAGTATTTATAAACATTGATATCTTTAGCATATAGTCTTTTTTATAGTTTATCTAAACAAGTCTTAAGAAGTTAATTGTTTTTAAGTTTATTTTCAAATAAAATAAACAAAGTAGACACTTCTGTAAATAACTTATGAAACTATTTCATAAATTATTTACGAGCCTAGTTCGTTTGTTTTATCAGAAGAAAGTATAATTTTGTTTTGTTTAAAAATAAAAAGTTTTAAAATAAAAAAAATTGTTTTTGATATGTTTTACTATCTTTTTGTTAATGTTTTCTACTACCAATACAATACCGGGACTATCCCGGGATCCCGGGATTCACTATTGATAATGCCGTAATCCCGGGATCAGGACAATTGGCCTCGATCGAATCCTCTAATTGTACATCAGAAATACCATAAATTGTCAGCAATATAGATTAACAAATTATAAATAAAATCCTCTTTGTTATACAAAAAAACATGCATAAAACTAATAATCAGAATTGTACCCTTGTTGTATCTAAATGTCGAAGTAATTTTACATTTAGATACGAAGGGTATAATACTTTTCATTAATTCTTCTTTTGCCCATTTTTATATGGCATATAGTACCATCGAGCATCAAGTTCTATCATTTTTTTTAAGACAACAATTATTATATTTACTCCTACAGAAGTTTTTTTTCTTTTAAATAAAACCTGGGATTTGGAGATATTTGATAAAATGAAAAAATTGATTCATAAAAATAATTTTCTATTGCGTCCTACATTTCTATGACAGATTCATGCCAGTAAAGCAAAATTAAGAATTTTTGAATGCTTTGCTGGCATTAAGTTCATTCTTTAAATTATAAACTTTATTTAAATTTCATACTCTAAATTTAATTACCAGTTAAAAAAATTATTATAAAGAGTAATGTATATAATTTTTATCTTGATGCATGAGACTTTTTGGTATCACTTTTGAGGCATATTGCTACAGACGTTTCTAAGACACTGATTGTATATAACATTCGACATGTATATAATTGCTTCCCACCTGACATGGTATAAACATAGCTCGGAATCCTAGCAACAACAACAACATCAGCCTATTGCCGAACGTAAGCCCAAGGCGTGCCAACTATCCCGGTCTTGAGCAGCCCGCATCCATCCGCTACCCGCCACCTGTCTCAAGTCGTCAGTCCATCGTGCTGCAGGACGTCTTACACTACGTTTGCCTAAGCGTGGTCTCCACTCTAACACTTGTCGGCTTCATCGACCATCGGTATTTCTTATATACTAGTAAATTATAATTCAAGTATAGACAAATAAACCAAGGCCAGATTATTTTCCTTCAAAGTGAAAGTAATCTTGAACAAAAATTTAAATATTTTTAAATATGGTAAATTAATACCTATTTTGCTACTCCGCTCTTATAAGAAGTGACGTGATATTATATAGCCAAAATATTTTCCGATTTGTAAAGAATTTTTAATTAGGCCTAGTTGTTACTGAAGTGAGAACATTCAAACGAACAAACTCTTAGATTAATAATATTATTTTAAATTTAACATATGCGCTATAACAACATATTGGGTCGAGCCGACTTTCTGAACATCGATTTTAATCAACGAAGATACTTTGACCCTTTCAGAGACAAAGTTTTCATTACAATCAATGCGTTAATAAAACACACTTGTTGCGGCGATAAATAAAACTAAATTATTAACAAGTGGCCACATGTGGCCATCATTCATATGTTATTATGTTGCGATGTCTACACGGGATACCCCTAGCGTTCTCTATAACGCACCCTCGATACAAAAAAGCGCATTTGGCTGAGCACAATAGATCAAAAAACCCGTACGCATAAAAAGCATCCGCGGTTATCTATTAGTATCTAGTTAGAGTTGCGCTCGCAGATGTTACAAAAATAATAATCCGCCATCTTGACATTCACTCACGGCTGCGTTCCGAAATTAGAAACAAAAAATTCTTTACCTGAACGCGGGCTCTATTCGGAAGGGATTTGACCCCTTAAATAAATAGATTCCCTGGCTACCACTAATTGTTTTTTAAGGCGCTCCTCAACTTTATAAAGCAAAGTCGTGTTTAAATTTAGGTTTGTGACGTAAGATGGATTAAGAAAGTGACAGATGACGTTTATTTTTAACCGACTTCAAAAAGGAGGAGGGTTCTTAATTCGAATGTTTCCATGGTTTTTATGTATATTCGCGCATCGTCATTTATGGACCGATTTTCAGAACTCTTTTTTTATCTTGCAGGGTATTCTTCCGAAATGGTTCTAAAATTTTTTAGAAAATTCTGTTCAGTAGTTTTTCTATTTTAAATTGTACGAAAGGTGAAATGGAAAATTATACTATCTTCGTGAAATATAGTAGTTAAATTTTTGTTCTTGATACAATACTATTTATTAGTTTCCTTATTTAGTTCTTTATTTTTTCGGTTGCAGATTTTATTTTATTACACAGTCAACTTTTTTTTAAATATGCCGTCCTAAGTACTTACAACATAGAAATCAATATCTGAGAAAGTTATGTATTTAAATGTTATTGCGCGTGTTCTAAAATCTAAAACAGTTAAATAAAAGGTAAACAATACTATAAAGCTACCAGTTAAAGTGGAAACAATATCCATTTTGGAAAACCTAATATGAAATTCATATAAACAATTCTCGACATAACAAAAATGTCCTACTGACGATTGAACACACTTAACATCAGTCAAGACAAAATATTACTGAGAATACAAACGATTAATCAAATATTTACTTAAAAGATATATTATATGACATACTCTTACAGGAACTGGCTCAGTTCCTGTAAGAGACTTAACATTTTCAGAACGCGAGCTCTGCATAAGCCAGTGTTTATTGTAAGATAATACTCGGCCTTAGATGGGAGTGCACCTGAAATAATAACTAGGTATACGGTATAGCAAAAAATTGCTATACGATCTATTCCAAGGAAGGCAACAAGTCCGGGGCTTCCTGTACACACCTACAAATCGGTCTGTGAAATATCGTGTTACGTTTTGCTCTAAACCTTTGTGTATACGTGAGCCTTTGTGGACGGCTTTGGGAGATGGGTGCATGTTCAGAGATGAATGGGGGGCTGGGGGCAATTAATGCGTATGAATGCGATGGGCGTACGTCGAGTTCCGACCGGAAAAGTTCGATCCGACGACAATCGAGGGAATCTGATACCGCGTGGGGAACACCTGTTCGCTCGCGAGCGTATTTACATCTATCCAGCGAAAACAACTCCTCGGTCAAGTATAAAAGAGAGGTTGCGATCTATATCGAATATTATGATTGTGGAACAACAAGAATTAGTATCTTTTAATTTAATGCGATTATTTACACAAAAAACATAGAGGCCGACTTTAAATGCCTTAAAGTCGGTAAGCGACTAACAAATATTTTTGATACACATTTTTTTGATATTTTGATTTGAACAAAAAACTATTGAATTGATTTTATCTGAAAATTTTATAAGACCATTTCTTTAAGTGCAATAAGTTTGAGACAAAAAAAAATAAAATCGTTTTTAAGCGATGGAGATGCAAACGAACATACTAACATGTATATCCAGCGAAAACAACTCCTCGATCAAGTTAAAAAAGGAGAGGTTGCGAACTATATCGAATATTATAAATGAAGAAGTTTGTGTATTTGGATATTTGTAATAGCGGACGAAGGAATGTGATAATTAGCTGGTTTATTAAATAAAACGGAAGTGTAACCATTGTAAATAAAAATCCTTCCGGTTAAACCGTGGGTTTACAATAATGATTTGATTTAAATTACCTATACTATACATTCTTTACATTCAGTAATGAGGATAAAGGTTATTTATTGAAAAAAGAGACTTAACAATATTTTAGGTTATACATTAGACGATCATACATATATAATTAACCGGCTTAATAAAAGGGGAGGTTCTCAATACAAACGTTTCTAATTTTTATGTACGTTCGCCTATATCTCCATCGTTTATGAACCACCCTGATCAATTATCACTTGATCAGTTATCACAGTCAGGCGGCCACCGGTGTCACTTTTTATGTAGTAAACAGTACGGAGTAAAGAGGTTATATTAGTTAATTATAGTAAATCAAAAAATATTTGGTGTTTTGTTACTTTTATATTTCGTCATCATTAACAGAACTCCATGTCTCTTTCACTCATATACCACATGCTCATATGCATATGCATGCATACACTTAGTTAGTATTTTTTTTAACCTAGAAATAATTAATACAACAAAACAACGTTTGCTAGCACAAAAATTATACTGAAATTTATTCATTTTTCTTTTTTTAAACACAGTTCCTTCTACTTTAAGAATTCTTCGCCGTTAGCAGTTCACTATAATGCTGCAACTTTTCATTCGAAAACAAACGGTTCAAATAAGTGCTAGATATACCATTTCCCGTTGCGCTTTACTTTGTTTCGCAAATAAGTTATATCCTAGAGAAGTACCTCAGCCTCATTCTGTTACTTCGTTATTTTGTTTCCTCTAAATGCTAGATATATATTTTACAGTTAAACGTAGAATTTTTAAGAGAACAGTTCATTTGCATAAATTAGTTTAGAGCGAAGAGTCTCCAAACAAATCGTTAGACCTGAATTAATTACTATATATTTTAATTTTTATCGAAGCTTAAGTTATATTATCAATTTTATTGCAAAAGTTTTGAGGTGTTTACTTTCCTCAGTCTATGTAGCAACATCTTATCTACATTACAATATATAATTTCGAATTTGTTTTGTTAATTCCAACTACATGAATTTTTAATACTCCAGATTAGTTAAAAATGAAGATAAAATTTGTGATATAGATTAGCATCGTGTTAATGCAAAACCTCACTTAAACATAAAATTGGAAAAACGGTGATGAGTACATAAATGATATAGGAAAAATGTATTCCCATGATAGAATTTCTATCATGATGGTATATGAAGTATGTCTGCTATGACCAAAAAAGATCAGACGCAGGACCGATTTTACAAGCCCATCAGTTACTTTAAACACTTTCTAACCATGGTGTAAATACACAAATACGAAAAAACAACACAGATTCATAATTTCCATATCCATATCACAAGTCCCATATTATCGGGGCACGTAAACAATGCAATTAAAAATAAATTTAGATTTAAGGGTCTTTTATTCAAATAAATCTTCCTTTTTTGTATTTTTAAAAAAAAAAGTTGAAAAGATTTCAAATGCGATTTTTTTCTATCAGACGTTTGCAAAACTCAAGGGAAAAAAACTGTCATTGAAATTGCAGTAGCCCCTGAAATTATTAGTTACATTTCTTTTTTAGTTTCTAGAGGATTTTTATCCGCTTCTTTTTATTTATTGGTTTCAGAAGACTATTGTTTTTATTTTAACAGAATTCAGATTTATTATCCATGACATATAATTATGCGGAGAGAATGCGAGCTCACAAAAATCATAGAGAGAAAAAGATGAATGAATTTAGTTGCGTTTTTCTTCTATTAAAACTGGTATTAAGTACACATCTCATTAAATAGCTATTCAATATGTATATTTTTTTTACTTTTTATGTCCACAAAACATTAGTGTTGCTTACATTTAATTAATCTATCACCATCTTCACAGTATTTTAATTTGAAAAACACGATGATTATTATGAGGACTACCAAATATAACCTAAAATTTATTTATTTTTCCACTTGAAACTAAGTGATCAAAATAACGGAGAAGATATGTTTAAAAAAAAATTACTTTTAAGGCATTTGTGCATCTTTTAATATTATTAAAAGATGCACAAATGCCTAATATAATTCTTTGTAACAATTCGATTTTAAAAAATCTTTTTTTGAAAGAGTATACTTTCTTTTTGAAAGAATATACTTTCTAAATGTAAAAA
>JAOCPS010000003.1:2008480-2022968 GCA_025505425.1 Graphium colonna | reverse complement strand
TTGCGGAGGTCGGATGCCAGTCGCTCTGCGTAAAAACTGTAATTCAGGTAATATTTGGGTGGATTAGAAGCCGACCCCAACTAACGTGGGAAAAGGCTAGGAGGGAGGAATAAGAAATAAAGTATGCATGACTTTTGGGGATGCCGAATGGTCATGTCTACCCTTTTCTTTTCCCCTCTAAATCACTAATCCCGACCCCATCCTATCCTAAACCTATGGTATCCAATTTCCCAGGTTAACAACGCACTTGCATCTCTCCGGATGTTGCGTATGTCCATATGCGACGGGATCACTTACCATCAGGTGAACTGTCTGCTCATTTGTCTTCCATTCCATAAAAAAAAAGTATAAATAAAAATGTTAAATTATAAGTAAAGTGGAAATAATCTCTTGCCTAAAATAATAAATATATACGTCATAGTGGCATTATTGTTCTGTTGTCTATAACTGTAAATACTATATTTATATCAATACGATAAGAAATAAGTAAAGATCGTTACGGAAATAACAGTTACGCGTCAATCATTTATTGCACGTCACGTCATTAGTCTAATTGTTACTTGTTGCAATAAAATACAGTTTACATATTGGTTTTTAATTATTTAGTGGTTATGGAAGCTTAATTGGATTTTTCGAAAACCGTGAAGTTATAATTACATCACAAAAGAGGATATTTTTTTTCAATTTTAACCTTATTTAAAAATGTGAATCTTACCGCTACATATATCGCAGTATCAGAATAACAGTTTTTTGACATCAAAGTTATTGCTCTAATTCAACTACATAGATCATAGTATTTTTTTATAGTTTTCATAAGTTACAGAAAAGTTCTCATTGTACAGTCTATATGAAGTCTTCGGTGCATTAGTCGAACTTGCGTTAGGATCTTTTACTAAATTTGTTTCTTTAGCTAAGGGCTTAACCTGTACCAAAGAACAGTGTAATGAGAGAAAGATTTCTCAATAACACATTGCCTTGGGTTTGAGTCGGAGGGTACAGTACATCGCTGTTGGGGTAACCGACAACCCAAACCATACACAATAAGACGACAACTGAGAGGTCGATGTAATGGTTCTCGGTTCGATTTTATTCTACCACAAATTGCATCGATTTATGTATGTTAATATAGTTTTCTTTATGTTGAGTTAGAGCTTAATTATTTGTCAAAATAACCGCTTAACAAATGGTTAAAACGAACAAAAGTATTTACATATTACTTCTATATTTACGCGAAAACTCGACATTTGAAATTAAACAACTTTGCAGATTTATCGCGGTTTATTTTTAAAATTTATCACCTGAAGTTTCGAACTCTTTACAGAATTCATGGTCACGGGTAGATCTGAGGTGTTTGATGTCCTGGTGTCATTTGTGACCATGAACACTGTAAAGGGTTGGAAACGTGGGTGACAAAATAAAGAAAAACCGCGATAAAATCCTTAAAGATGTTTAATTTAAAAATGATTTGGCTTATTTATATTGATCAAAAAGTCAGCTTTCTGACGGTCACAAACATCAATGGGCCAAGCCAAGGTTTCGTTTAAATAATGAAACTAATGTGGTATATTTATGGAATGTCATTATCCATACATCTGGTACAAGGGTCTTAGAGAGGCCATTCAATTGGTTATGGACAATATATCTAACACTTCAGATAAAGACGTTGCTAACGGTTTTTAGCGTTTCTCAATTCTAGTCAAGGTCAAGGTCACGTCTGTATTAAAATCATCTCCCTTAGATGCTATTCCAATATTATAAAATAATGTATCCTCTTGTGATCACCAATTTAAATATGTATCTGAATATGATGTAATTAAAAAAATTAAAACAAAAAATGTTAAAAGTACTAGTGACTTATGGGGCATATCTGTAAACTTAATTAAGACAGCAATGCCACATATTGCGTCAAATCTTGCTCATGTTTTTAGACTCGAGAACTTTTCCTGATCTTATGAAGTTGAGTAAGATAGTGCCCTTATTTAAAAGTGGTGAAAAAAATGACACTGACAACTATAGGCCTATTTCCATACTGCCATTATTGAGTAAAATCTTTAATAAAAAGCTAATTATTAATTCATTTTAATAATAAGAATATTTTTCATAGTGAACAATATAGATTTACTACAGGCAAGTCAACAACTCGCAAAATGCAATCGGCGATTTTGCGATCTATCCAAGGCCTTTGGCTACGTAGATCATGAAACCCTTCTTCTATAACTAAATCATTACGGTATTCGTTGCGTAGCTCTCAACCTCATTGCCTTTTATCTCGGTAAAGGAATTCAGAAAGTAGTCATAAATAATGTTAGTTCTTCTGGATTATCTTTGAGAACGGATGGACCGCAAGGATCTATTTTGGGTCCCTTCTCATTTTTAGTTTACATTAATGACCTACCTTTTTACAACAAAGGATTGGGCGATATTGTACTGTTTGCCGATGATACTTCACTTATTTTTGAAGTAGACCGTAATGAACCGTGAATAGTGCTTCATCGCATATATTGCGTTGGTTTACTTATAACGATTTAATGTTAAACGCAAAGAAAACCAAATGTATCTAATTAACACTCCCTATCATAAAAAGGCAAGACTTTAATCTGTGGTTAAATAATGAATTAATTAATGTTCCTAATTCCATTGTCTTTTTAGAGTTGGCTCTGGACTCGGATCTTCAGTGGAATGCTTATATTTCATTTCTCGCAAGTAGACTCAGCTTCGACGTATTCGCGATACGAAAAATAAAACAATTAACGAACATAAATACTGCTCGGCTTGTTCATTTTAGTTACTTTAACAGCATCTTGTCGTACGGTATTCTGCTATGGGGTATCGCAGCAGAAATATACAATACAGTTGTACTACTAAAGAGAGCTATTCGAGCAATATATGACATCGCTGCCAGGGATACTTTGCGGGGACTTTTTAAAACAATTGACATACTCATGGTTGCTAATTTATTTTTTTTGCTGCACACTTTAGTATTTGCGCTGTGTGATCAGATAATGCGAGCTCCAGTACCTCCGCTTCACAATCTCTCTTTAAGTTATGCGCAAAATTATCTAAGCATGTTTTGCTTATAATCCGAGTAAGTTGTGTTAGTTCAAGTTGAAAGTTATATTTAGAGAGAATACACTTAAATTCCGTAGACAGTTTGATAACTTTAAAGATATCTATGTTATAATTACCGGCTATATTTATATTCTTACATCGTTGTTAAGACAAATTTTTAAGAAGATTGTCCAGTATATCAAAGAGCTCATTTATATTATTTAAATTAGGCTACTCTATAAATACAAATTATTATCATATTATAATCAATAAGCTTAATTGAACAAATTTCGAAATTATTTTCTGAGGACAATTTGTTAATGCATGTCACTTCTTTGTACTTAATATCATGCTTCACGAGGATACATGCACCGCCTCTTTTACTTCTTGGTCTACAATGACATGCAGCTAAGTTATAATTTAGCACATGTAGCTGCTTTTCGTAGCCACCCTTCATGAAGTGCTCAGTTATACATAAAATGTCTACATCAATACCTTGATCACAGAGGTCACTTAAACAGACTATAAGTGCATTGGACTTATTAAGAAGACCGGCAATGTTTTGATGCAGAACACATTAATGTTTAGTCAAGAAAAAACGTGTCAATGTATGTCAAATTGTTGTTTTCACCTATACTTTGTTCCACCTCGGCGCGTACCCTCAACCCCATCAACGCTGGTTGCCTAAGCAGTCCTTATTGGGGGAAAATCCCCCTCTCCTCCCAGGTAAAATACACTGGAACAACAAGTACACCTTCCTTCTTGGCCTCGTTGTTATGTGCGACAACCTCCCCCGAGGCCTTTGGAGCCAGGAGAGCAAGTGCCAACGAGCAACAAGCCTCCCGGCCTCCGCGGCGGATACGGCGCAGGGATCCGCTGCTCACCCGGATTCGGCCGCAGAAGGCAAAAATCCACCTCCCGCGTCCTCTCCCCGTCGCATCCATCGGTGGTGCGGCCCCGCCAAGTTGCGGGGGATAGGGAGAGCGGCCTACGATCTACAGAATCTCCTCTTTTCCCGCTACTTCCACTCGGTTGCAGAGGCCAGGGGACAGTGGCCGAAAGTTCAAGGCCACCTGTCTTGGCCTGGATAGGCCAGAGGCGAGGCAGACGCATCCACAATCCACCTGACTCCACAAACCCACCAGCACGCATCAAAGGTGATTTCCACGAGCCCACCTCAAGTAGCCTACTCGGCCGACCTTTCCACACAGGTTGGTCATGGGTTCCTCTTAGCTTCACCGCGGGTTGTACCACCCCACGGCCACTAAGCCCCTCTGCCTCGAAAAGACAGGAACCCGGTCGGAGGGGGCTATTGTCTTTGTAAGCCTTCACATATTACGTTAGTTTGAAAGAATTATTGATTTCGAATTACATGTTGCACTATTTAAATAAATATATTTTTGTTTTTATTATTATTTATCAATGCTGCTCGGTACCCGGATCATTCTTTTGGCAGCCGAGATTGGGCCTCGATTTAACTGTCCCGAAGGCAAGTAAGTATATGTGAACATGTATTTAAGGATATATTTACTTCAACATCAATTCATAAATCTAAACAATATTCATTTAAAAAAACTTAGGATAAAAATGCACAAACAACAGTAACAATCATATCCTATTCTCCAATTTTACGTAACTTAGATAATTATTACCATAACTTTTTGCTTTGTAAACTGAATCTTACAGGCAGTAAAATTACGACAAAAGCTACCAACGCAAAATACGCACACAATTTCATATTGTACCGATTTCATGCGCCTGATCGTGTTGCTAGGTTCTTTTTTATTTCATTGTTATACATACAATGTTTATAAGTTTTACAGTATTCTCGTTTTTGTTTTTGAGACGTACGCGAATATTAGACATTTTTAAATAATAATAAATGGTAGGACCACACCAACCTACCCGTGACTATGAACGCTGTAAAGGGTTCGAAACGTCGGGTGATAAAATTTAAAAATAAAATCCGTAAAGTTGTATTATTTAAAAAAGTATTCTCGTTGTTGCGATTACCTGTTGTTAATTTACTGTTGGACATTTACAGAATAGTATAGCTAATGCAGTAATAATGAATATACTGTAATGAAATGTCTTATGTCATACACAGTTTAGGTACACGCGGTTATTCGCGGAAATTCAGTCTGTAACCTACATTCAAAGACTCTTTTACAAAACCTTTTTGGAATATTACAAATGAATGTTGCCAAAACTTTTGAGGAAATTTAATATTTACGCATTTCAACATTGTAACTTACGCAGTGTTAATACTAGTAGCAAACATTAATTAATTTTTCCTACAGCAAGGCTAAAAAAGTAAAGTTAATCTTTTATGGAGCAATATATGTATATAATCTTACAAGACATTTCCATATATCATCCAAAGAAGTCCATTTATTCGAAAAAAATGTCCTAGAACGTTTGTGAAAAAAGTTTTATGATTACCTTAATGATGACAAGCTATAGTAATAAAGTATGGAAACGCTCTATATTTTTTAAACATTAATAAAACATAATAATCTAAAGTTCAAGATGATAGAAAGTACTATCACAAATGAAACTGCATAATTTTAAATATAGTTATGTAGCTAGTAAATTAAATTTGTATCTAAATATTTATTAAAATCTCAGCAGAAAATAAAAAAAATATTGTATCGAAAATGGTCACCTTTGGCTTTTATACAAGCCTTTAATCTGTCTGGCCACCAATCTATGAATTTACGCACTGTTTTTAAATTTCGCCACTGCTGGTTCCAAAGATTTTTTAAGAGATTGAATGGCACCGTGTCGTTAAGAGTAGGCCATGTCCTCTAAAATTGACCATAATTTGAAGTCTTAAAGGCTAAGGTCTGGGCTAAATGAGGAACATCGGTTTTAAGCAAGGCTTGGGTAGATCGTGCCTTATGACCATGTGTAGAAAGTCCTGGTGGAAAGTCCACGGTATATTCTTAAAGTGTATTGCTGAGCGGATTCACAACATGATTCAAGACTGTATCTAGATACAATTTAACTGAAGTTTTCACTCCAATTTCACAAAAATGTAGTTTTGTGACTACTCGATAAGGTCCCAATAAACCGTCGCAGGATGATACTAGCATTTTACCTTTTTGTCCACTTGAGTAACTTATTTTTAACTGTGAGCGTACACTGTAACATTTCCTTTTGTAATATTCTTGCATCGTGAATTTTTATCGGTTAAGAGGATATTTTTGTGCCTTTCACCTGCGTACCGCAGCAGAAGGCATTGTGATCGATCCACTCTCTTTAATTGTAAAGATTGATTTATGGCATATCCTGTACAAGGGGTGGTCCAAAATTAATGAAATTGGATATTAAAATTATTTAGTAAAATATGATTTTTTTCCTTCATCATATACCTACTACGTTTCAGCGTGAAAATGTCATATAAATAGCTCATTATTACAAGGAAGTACATTCAATTGACTACAAACACTCGGAGAAAAAACATTGAAATGGAGGAAAACGTAATTAGAGCTGTCATCAAGTGCCTCTGTTTTTACAAAAAATGTCCTCCAAAGGTATACACAGTGACCTAGTGGAAACATCGAAAGACTATGCTCCTCCGTATCCTAAAGTTGCACGCTGAGAAAAGGAGTTCAAGCTGGATAAAATATCCATAGAAGATGAACATCGTGAGAGATGCCCATCCACAGAAGATGAATGGGTGGGCATTCATCTTCTGTGGATGGGCATCTCTCCTTTCAGAAAACGTCAACAAATTGGCAGATCGAATAGTGACCATAAAGCATGATGCTTTGGTAACAGAGATTTCATATGGCAGTGTTCAAAGAATCCTTGCGAACAAACTCTATGTGAAAAAGTTTTTGTGCGTTGGGCTCCGAGAATGTTAACCGACGAACAAAAGATAGAACGACGAAGAAAACGAGTCGACATTTCGAGGGTGAATCTCAAAAAATTCCAGACGGCTCAGGAAAAGTGCCGAGTGCCAGTGATTTTTAGTCTCGTGTCATAACTAAGGACGAGACCGAGATCCACCATTTTTACTCAAAAACCAAACAACAGTCAATGACTTGGAAACGAGCCTCTTCCCCGATGCCGAAGAAATACAAGTTGTCAAGTTCATCAGGAAAGGTTATGGCATCCGTTTTATGGGACGCTGAAAAAATTATAATGGTGGAATACTTAGAAAAAGGAGCTGAGTTCTTTATTACGCACACCCAATAAGAAGATTGCGGGGAAGCATGAAAGAAAAAAGACAAAGTAAACTTCGAGATGGAGTGTCGTTTCACTAAGAGAAGGCCCGGTGCGTGTATTAGTGAAACAACATTTCATGTTGGTCACAGAGTCGCCGCCGCGATGGTTGCTATTCAAGATAGGGAATCGAATTTCTCGAACACCCACCTTGCTCGAACTTTGATTGTTATCTTGATCTCGATGACTCGAAATCAAGATAACAATCAAAATTCTTTAATTATTATTAAAGTGATAACACTTTCTTATTGATAGACAAAAATACTACCACAGGGTCGAAATAACCACTCACTTCAAAAGGATTGACGTAAGAAGCTCAGCTGTACAATTTTTTTTTTCAAGAAAAATGGTACAACTATGATTTTTTCTGCCGATTTCGGCCATTGCAACCACTTTGACTCCTTGTTGGTTCGGCGCTCATTCGTCCTGAGATAGCTAATATAGGCGATTTTCACAACGAATTCTCGCACACAATAAGGATACGTGAGGACGCCATTGTGGTAATTATAGTTGATGGCGGCGGAAAGATGGGCTTTTAGTTCATCGCGTTTCCCATCAAGGTCAGCTTTACGCTAATCCTCAAATTCGCGTACTCGCCTTTTCACAGTCACTCGCTATTCTAAGCACAAAGCTGCCAAATTTTCCCACGGAGAGATCTAGAGATACAAATGGTGACTCTTTTCTCCGCTTTTCTCTTGTATCTGTTACGTCGGAAGCCAAACTAGGTTTCAGACAGAATCTTATTAAGCGAATAGATTTTTGAAGCTATAAGATAATATTTTTTTCCGCTGCATTTCCCCAGACTCTTTTTTAAGATACCCTTGCCACCCTATTTTAGATAAAGATATCAGTATTCTGCTTCTTCTTCTTAAGATGCCTCTCCGACTAGCGAAGGTTAGCTGTCAGTTCCCCACATTTTACTCAGTCTTTTGCGAGGCGAAACATAAATTAGTATTCATAAACTCATAATTTTCTGTTTTTATATTGCGTTGCTCATAACAATCTGTATGCAAATTTAGCGGCGCCTACGGGACTTGCGGGTAAAGGAAAGCCGTCCGTCTGGGATATAACACAGGGCAAAGCAGTGCTCATAAGCGGCTATGAACTGGGCACGACAGCACTTGCACTTGCGTTGGGCCAAAAGGATTGGGAGAAGTATCCCCATCTTAACCCCTTTAAGGCTTGGTTTTACACCACCGCATACAGATGGCTCCTTCGGCACCTCTCCATGTAAGTGTTCTTATTTCAGTAAATTTATGATCGAATTTAGTCCCTTCTCGATAAAATATTATACAATACAACGAATCACATTTGAAATTTGGTACGCTGCAGTTAGTTGTTTCAATGGTAATTTCGCTGCAGTAGTAGTAAGGATACGGATATCCAATCACATGACCGAGGGTTTAAAGTCTACCAATTCGACAGGTATCGTAGACCTAGCACAAGCTGAATTGGAATGGGTACGAAATATTGATAAAATTACACTATTATAATATTAAAAAAAAAACAGTTTAAAGTGAATATATAGTCTCATTATAAATGTTAAATTTCTAAAAATAATGTAAGGGGAATTTCTAAAAATAATAATGCCGATATTTTTAATGCAGGTCCTATATAGTGAACCTACATCAATTTTTTTCCGAGTCTTGTTCCTAAGTTATCTGGAGTCACTTTTTATCAAACCAAACATTACCTGACCGCCGAAACACAAATAGATAAATTAAATTCAAAGGATATATTAGGTATTAGAATGTTTGAAAAAATTATATCTTCTTATGGGTGTCAAAAGAGTTTTATTCAATTAGGACGAACTTGTTGCATGCTCATGCAGCTCATGGATCATCGTAATTATCAGGCAATTAAATGACTACCCTGTATTGTCCAAACTCAATTAAGGAACAAAGACACAAGGTCCGTTGTTTCTACACAGGATTCAAATCCACGATGTCCGGTTTATAAAGCATGGGCCCCTACCGCTATGTTACGTAGATGGACTAAAAAATCTGTAATAAACCCATAAGCCTCAATATAAAATTGATGCAACCAGGACTAATGTTATTGATATACTCAGGAGAAAAAGTTTCTTTTTGTTTAATTGTTTGTCTCTATATTTCAAGCCATTACATCTCAACAGATCATCAAATATGAAACATATAGGGATACCTGGTGACATCTGTTCTGGAGTTACCTTAACCATGTATAATAATATAATAATTATTTTATTTATTAAAATATAATTTCTGTTTATTTACTTAGGGTATGTCTGCACGTGATATTCTGTGGGTATACTGCACTTATTTTATAAATCTAGATAATAATGATTCCCTATTCTCGTGTAACAGGCACTATTTTAATAATAAAAAAACTAATAAGAAAAATACGACTACCTTTTAGTTATCAATTATATAATAACATATTATCAGGGCTTAGGCGGCAATAGAAATTATTTTGAAAAATATCGGCCACGGACAGTGTTACTTCTTCGATGTTTAGCAGCGGAATGAAAGCAATCTTTTTTTGGAGTGGAGTTGCGGGTTGTGTGTATACCCGCCCTCTTAAGCAAGACTCGGGGTCTTTCCCCTTTTCTTGAGCACTGCTCAAGCTGGCAATGGCCAGCTGGTTGAAGGCCTGATGGCCTATGATCCGCTGTTGCGGTGCACAGGTGCGGCGATGGTTGTACACTGATGATCACGTCTCGGTGATGATGATATCAAGCAAGTGACCTGCGGCCGCCTCAGAGGTTCTCCTCCTATAGCAGCCGCAAGAGCTCCCGTGGGAATCCGCGTCCGTCAGCGTCGGGCGGTGTGAAGAGGAGCGAGGTCCTTCAGGTGTCCGTGTGGCCCGTTGTCTGCGCGGTCGTACATATGACGCGCTGTACGGGCCACAAACCCCGATATAGGCCCCGATATACCCAACTCTAAGATTGTTCGCGATAACGTCGTTCCGTACGTATCGCTGTGCTCCCATGATTGCTCGTAGCACGATACTCTGCTGCACCTCTAGCCTCCGCCTGCCAGTCTTGGAAATAAGACTGTACCAGGCTGGAGCTGCTTAGGTCGGGCGCGAACGTACATAGGCTTTATAAATACCCAATTTCGTTCGCAACGGTAACTTGGATGCCAGGACAGGTCTGAGCAAGGCTCTCACAGCCCCGGCCTGGAGAACCACATGGCTCACATGTGGAACCCTCCGGAGCGTGCGATTTATCCGGCATCCAAGATACGTCACGACGTTCGAGGTGTTGATCACCTGACCATGCAGTTTCACAGCTGGTTGGGTCTGGATCCGTCTGATGTAGATGGCAGACGTTTTGTCAATATTAACAGACATCCGCCATTTATCCAGCCAATCAGGCAGGAGGTCTACTTAGCGCTATTTTCGCAGCATACGTCGCACTGCTTGAAGACGTGAAGAACGCACTGTCGTCGGCGTAAAGCGCCAACAGTACGTCCTCATCCCATCCTAACTCGGGTTGCTCTTGAGAGGGGATGTCATAGATGTACACCGCGTACAGGTGTGGCGATAGACAGCTTCCTTGCAGAACGCCGGCTTCGATCTTTTGTGCTGTCGACAGGGCACCGTCAAGTTCCACGACAAAGCTTCGCCCTTCTAAGAAGGACGCTACCAACCGCACAATCGCAGGTGGTATGCTGGTTCAGGTGAGTTTATGCACCAGCCCCGCATGCCACACTCTGTCGAAGGCCTTCTCCATATCGAGAAGTACCCCCAGACAGATGCGACCCTGTTTTACTGGGCTGCAAGATAATGCAGCACGCGGGTGAGCTGAGATGTGGTCGAGTGGCCGCTGCGGAAGCCAAATTGCTCCATTCGCAAGGATGTGCGTGGCATTATCCTGCGTAGCAGCAACCTCTCGAACAGCTTTGCGATGTGCGGTAGCAGCGTAATCGGGCGGCGTAGCTCGCCGGCTGTCGACGGTCTTTGCCCGATTTCGGCAGCACTATGTTCTTGCCGGCTTTCCAGATAGATGGATAGCGGGCCGTGCGCAGAATGCCATTAAAGAGACGGCAAAGCGACACGACCCCTCTTTTAGGAAGCTGTCGGATGGCTACGGCTGTGGCACCGGTTCCGACAGGAATGCCTGTACGCGGTTTTCCACTTCTACGTGGAACGAGACCCTGTCCTGGGCTGTTGTATGCCGTTGACCATCTATACCCACGAGTGGGCAGGTGGGCATGGTGGTACGGTTGAGTTGATAGAGGGAGCTTTGGGATTCGGCGACACTCTAGGTGCCGGTCCCATGCGTCTCCTCTGTACTCTCTCATTTTAACCGACAGCGCCTCTGGATGTGCCTGTGGATACTTGCCTTGACTCGTGGGCAGCGTGTGCGCTTCCGTAGACGCCTCTTTTCCTTAAGCCCATCAGAAAGCCTACGGGGAAGGGAGCACGTTTCTACGGCGCTCATTCCCCAAAGTCGTATTGGCGGCTCTCAGCTCCTCCTGTATTTTACAGTTGATGCTTCGAGCCGCCTCTTCTATGTCTTCCAGCGTTGAGATAGGAGCGCCGTATGAAAAGGTGGACAATGCTCTCCCGTAGGCCTCCCCAATTAGTTCGGGATCGGAGGCCTCTTGAAGGTACTGAGTCCGCGTTTAGTACTCATTGTAATGAGCAACGGCATGTGCTAGGTGTCTGCATCGTACAGGGCATCCATCGAAATGGGGGAGGTTACTTGGTGGCACAGTACCACGTCCAGCACGTCGGGTGTGTACGAGGAGTTGGTGGGTATATGCGTCGGCTCATCCGGGCCAAGTACTTCAAACCCTTATTATTTCTAAGACTTATTTTTAAATTTTATCACCCGACGTTTCGAACCCTTTACAGCGTTCATGGTCACGGGTAGGACTGAGGTGTTTGATGTCCTGGTGTCAATTGTTAATCCTGCATACCTTCGGCTTCAATATTAATTTTTGTTTTGATCTATGTAAGTAGTTTCTGCGTAGATCGAAACAAAAATTAATAATAATTGATAAAATTTAAAAATAAACCGCGTTAAAATCCGTAAAGTTGTTTAATCAGCCCTATTCTAAATATTGTTACATTGCTCTTTTCAATGTCATGCAATTTATAGGTATGCAATGTTTCAACCAATCAAACATCAAAGAATATATTTAATATAATTTCTAATTAAATTTAAATGTATTTTAATGCATTTAATAACTCGACTTCTCCAGTATATTACTGAGTTTCTTGCCTTATGTACATGTAAGCCGCTCCCTTCCGCAGTATAAATTTTATAGTTCTTCTCCCCTACAATAATATTTATACACCCGCTTGCATGTATGCACGCATTTATCAAATAAGCAATAAGTTGTAAAACTTACGTTACTCAGGAAATTATAAAAACCCCTTCAAAGAACCTAATAATCATTAAATAAAACTGTCGTCGTCTGACTGAAACTGTAGCTTTCAAACAAAAAAAAATGATGTTCGGTAATTTAAGAATTATAATGCTAATTCTAAGTTCGATACATGGATGCCCTGATTAAGTTTACACCGATCCTTTTTGTCGTTGGGATTTAAAATAAAAAGATAACCCCAATCTCAATATTTTCAGCAAAAGTAGGTTGAGCTTCTTTTGGCTGATTTACTTAAAGTGTTTACTTTAAACTTTTATCTTTTATATAATTTTAATTACTTCCAGACATAAACTATTGAATTTGTGTCAGAATAGCTTGACATGATGAAAAATCGGTCGATCTATTAATTAAAGAAATATGGGTCATATTATTTTGATTAAGAGATCGTTTCATTATTAAAGCAATTTGCGAATCGCTTTGATTATAGCCGTAGTATTCCATTTAAATTTCAGAAAATTTATTTTGCAATATCATTTAATAAATATATGATATTCAGTGTATTTCGGAATTATAAAATCCCCAAAATGTGCCATAGGTTTCAACTTTAAAAGTTAACTACAGTAATTGGTGAGTTTATCACCCACTTTGCTGTCCCAGCGGATATGTTGTACTATGAATGTACGTATAATATATCTACCAAAGTTACTGGGTGCAGTACAACAGAGTCAACTAATGTACACCTATGTTTATAACTCTATATTTGCCGTTACCGCAATACGTGTATCCAGCAAATGATATCCCTTGACATTTCTAATTTGATGCGTATTTACCAAACGACTTCACAAACGCACAATAATGGTTGATTTTCTGCCAATAAAACAGCTGTTTTGTATTATCACAATAATCTACAAATAAACGACGATATCCGAATTTGGGTAAAGCCGAATATAGACAGAAAGACAGAGCGAATAAGACGTCATTACGGACGAGATGCGTATATGCGAATATTTACTCCTTAAGTAAAGTTCGCCATCTCATGTCGTAAAGAACATTACGTAATCTGCATAAAAAGTTTGAATGGGCAAGGATGAAAGCCCCGAGCCTCGTCTGGCATGCGAATTGCTTTTTATATGACGCTAATATTGACTCTTATACTCGGCTACGTAGGACCTCTCGTTTCAGACTTCTGGCGGTTCGCACGTACAATGTACAGCGGGCCTTGTGAATTTCCCTTTGATGTCCATTTTTGATGTACGTCTGATTTGCTAATCGGATTTTCTGATCGAAATTTCGGTGCTTGTTAAAAGTTTCAAGTCTCTTACGTGCGTTCATTCCGTTTACTCTCAATGAAAATTTATATTTTATATTCATTTAAAATTATGTAACAGTAGTCTTCTTTGTCAATAAAGAAGAAAGTTGTTTCAATTTTTTAAAATATTACCATTAGCCACTTTCATTATAGATAGAACTTGGATTTTAGATTTTTTTTATCATTTAACTTTTATACTTACCAGTTTTATGATTGTTGTTTGTTTTACAACCAGTGACTATCCATTGCAGTAATTAATCAAAATATGAATAAATATAATATCTTCGAATTTTTTTTTGTATAAAAATATCTAATCATGCCTTAGAATTCTGAAACAATAAAATATTCTAGCTGTGTTGCTAAAGGAAATATGAATTTCGCTTGATCGAAAATGGTAAACAGAACAATAATGATCCTGAGAAGTAAAATCAAAATCAAGATAAGGATTCAATTTATATTTCCGGTATGAGACCCCCTCTAATGCCAATGTTATAAATCAAAGTCACCCCAAGCTTAGGAACCCTATCATTGATCGTATAGATATAACTATTGCAAGCTCACATTCATCTACTCCATTATAATTTGT
>JAOCPS010000003.1:1437808-1448865 GCA_025505425.1 Graphium colonna | reverse complement strand
AGTAGCTGGTTTGCGAATGAATGTATCGATACTTAATTAGACTCTATTTTGGGTAAATAATTATCACGTATCACGTTTATTTGTAGCCGGAGCGTTATCCCCCAAGGTTATAAACTTTTCCGTCAACAAACAGACGGACAGCGCATACGGGTGGTCGTGCACCGAACATTGTTCGATTTGTTGACACGTCGCTATCCAGACCTATCCCCGGATGGGCAAGGAAGTTAAATAAACCCGGGGTAATTATGCCCGGCTATGGTGGTCTCATTTGACTTAGCTTTCGCGATATTGTTGCATGTTGTTGTGATAGATAGATAGATATATTTCCAATAATAGGTTGATGAGTATGTGTGTGGATTTACTTATACAAGTTGACTAGTGAGTAACATACAATACTATACGATATTATATTTAGGTATCACATATGAAGAAAAAATATTACTAACAATAAATATTGATTTACCACTGAGTAAACATGATCTAAAGATAAAAACAATATTACGTAATTCGTGCTCATCCTAACGGACACGGCGTAGCTGGAGCGAGACGGAAGTCAGAGGGAGTCGACGGCCTCGCGCGAACTAGCTGATCATAGCCTTCTGTCATTTATTAGAAAATTTTTGTTTCTAAATATATTACATATATGATGACATTCGAATATCGAGTGCCCTCCTTTAATATGTTAGGTGATTCACCAATCACACTGTACATAAAATCATATACTTATATATACCATCAAATACTTATATATTAAAGCTGTTACGTATATAAAATGCAAATGTAATTTCAATCTCAATCTTATTTCATTTATAATAAAAGCAGAATAAGTTACTTCCTATGATAGAGCATCTTCTCTTTCTTACTTTATTAAGCGCATCGAAAATATTGATAAAGTAATAATTTAATTTTAATTTAATACGCACCTATGTGAAGAATTTCAAGTATGTATTGAAAATTAATAAGGTAAATTATCCCCAAAGAGGCGCAGGAAAAGTAACGGATACGGATCTTTCTTTTCATTCGGATATCTGTCACATCACTAGTGTACATGGGCGGTGATTAGATATATTGTCAATATAATATAATACTTAATCGATAAGGCAAATTACTGATATTCGGAATGCAATAGTTAGTTTAGTCAAAGGATATGATTTGCAAACTGATTCAATGTAGGATCCTCAGCGATGCAGACGGCTGTTCTTGGGTACTGTGCATAGTAGATCGGTGGATGAATTCCTTCGAGTATTTAGTACTTAATCATGGGTTCGAATCCCTCAGGTGTACAATAACTTTGTGTTGTTGTTTTGTAGCCGTGGTAACTCAACGTCCGGGCGCACGGCTACAATTCTGTTTACTCGAGGTGAACCCGAGTTCGATCCCCGGTGCCGGCACCAATGAAATTGTTCATGTTCTAATTGCAATTTTATGTGCTGATTTACCACGTACTCTGCGGTGAAGGAATACATCGTGAGGAAACCTGCATATAGTTGGGCCGCGTGGTGCACTATGCCCTATACCCTACACCCTCTATCTAGAGGAGGCCATTGCCCAGCAGTGGGACATTTAGAAAAAGGCTGTCAAAATTATTTTTTAATTGAGTTAGGGCAACGAGAGGTGATTTCCTGAAAATAAAAGTGATCCATGCGTCGGGAGTAGATGTTAGAAGTCGGTCTTGTGCCTGATATCTCCGGTCGTGTCAGATATCCATCCCACCGGGCCATGCAATAAAAGAAACGGAGAGTGCGTCTGTGTTTGCGCATACATTTGTGCGCTTAATATCTCCCGCGTGATTGGTTGATACCGAAGTAAATTGGCCGCGGTAGCAGAGATTAAGTCATGAGGACTTTATTATTTGTTTATTTATATTTCAAAGTACATTGCAGCGATTCAGAATAAGAATAGTTAACTAACATCCTGTTTTGCATGTATTAAAGCGTAATAAATGTACGTGTCAGTACATCTGAACTTACTTACTACTCATTTGATATCATTTTACTCTTCTTTAATGTGAAGTAGAGAAAAAGCAGTCCAAGATGGATTTTATGAAATTTATTAATGCATGTAAAAATGTTTTTAATCGTACTAACATAGCTTTATTATTTTCTACCTTATGAAATATATATTTTTTAATATCGTTTCATCACTGAGTCGATCTGAATATGCATTGGATTTATTTCTAAGCGATTGTCTGTCTGCTTTCACCTTGGATATCGATCATGTACCTATATGGTCATCCATTACTTATATCAAAATATCGTATATGTTAATTAAACCAAATCCGAAAAGGATCTCGAATGCGGGGCATCAATTTTTACCGGTCGATTAAACAATAGTCGGCCCCAAAGTATCCTCAAATTGGACAAAGGCGGTATTAATACGGAAGCCATTAAATCGAGATAAGCGGCACAGCAGATTGGGTGGCGCCCTACGGGTGGTATTAGCCCGTAAGTCCTGATAACTACGGCCGGGGGTTGCGGGAATCAGGGATCAACGATCTGAAGACAGGACAAAAAGGACAAAGTCATATCAGGAAACAGCAAACTATTTTTACAGAAAATTAAAAAGGTCAACTCCAAACGCCTTAGAGATATCGTAACATATTTTTTTCCGTTATTTTGATTTAAAAAACAATGCGATTTTTCTTTTAATTTGACGGGTCGAACTGGGTGTTGAACAGGATTAGCCCATAATAAATAGAAACATTCAAATTGGGAACCTCATATTTTCTTCTTCATATAGAGGGTTAAATGATAACAAATGAAGTTAAATAAATGCTTTATGAGTGTTGTAAAAATTATTAAGCGAAAAAGTTGTATGATACTATATTATATCCGAGGATTTGTCTTTGTTTAAGAAGTAAATTCATGAGGAAATTTTTAGCATTATGGGTTATATATTAAAATTGGACATAGATATATTGACGAGCTCGGATCAGCATGAGATACGTAATTATTTTTTTAAGTTTAGATTGCGTTTACTCGGTGGTAAATCAATATTTATTATTCTTCATATATGATCTCCACATATAACGTCTTAAAGTATTTAAAGTGACCCACCTTTGTATACAATAATGGAATATAAAATAATTTTTCAATAGAACGGAAATTTAAATATTCCTAGTCTACTTCACATCCGGTTCAAAAGTACTGATCGCGGAGGATAAAAATAAGAAAGAAAGCTGTTTATTGAAAAAAAAAAAACAAAGGAACATTATGGCGTGTGAAAAAATATTATTGTTCTTTATTCGTCATTGAACTCAAAAAGTAAATTGTGTTTTTGATTTCCGCGCATTGGTTGAGAAAAGTACTTTACAAGCCATGGCCACAACTAGGCATTGATGGACTCACGTATGTGTGCCTCGGCTACGCCTACTTGTACATTTGTCCATGTGTATGTACTATATAGTGTTATCAATTTAAAATATTTCTTTAAGCTTTAGCCACTGATTATGTCACTTGTGAACAAACTTAAGGTCGTTGTGAGTAAATTATTATTATCCATGTGTAAATTCATATGTTGCCCTTAAGATAACTGATAAGATAATAGATGAGAATCTACTCATAACGACTTAGGAGCAATAAAAATAGGAAGGCTGTTAAAGCGGAATATTAATATAATATTTGTACTCTAAGCACACATACACACATTAAAGATTTTTTTTTCACTAAATGTCATAAAGTTTCAGTTTTTAAAATCAAGGCAAATGCTTAATCCTAATTAGGTATCAGACGCAAAGTGAAGGAATTATTGCTTATTATGCTTTCCCTAAAACACAGTTTTTTTTAGATACTATCATCTATAATAGCGGTCAAGAAGCAGTTAATTTTCCTGAAAAGAAAAAATATTTTACTTTTTTAATTGAACACAAAAAACAGCATTAATTAATATAATTATCCTTACAAACGAATTTAGAGCCATCTTCAAATACACTAATTACAAACTTTCAGTCGTCTGTCCTCTCTACTACGCGGCATACTCTTTGGCGTTGGTATCGCAAGCGGGGTGGCGTCGGCGGCCGTGTCGCTAGTAATTGGACCGCCGCTGGCCGCTCCGCCGTTCGACAATCAAGGCGACGTGACGCGAAATCCGATGCGTTAGGATCGCCGTAATCATGGGCGATTCCGGGGTAGGCGCAAGTCAAAAATGCGCTTTGGTCAATCTAGAGGGTTTTTGCTCTTTAATGTCAGACTAGCCGATGCTCACAAGATCTGTTGCTTAATCATCGCCATTAATATGAGGCTATGTTGGAGAGTACGCAAGGTACAAAAATAGAGGCCAATCTAAAGGTATTTTTTTATTCTTTGATGTCAGACTAGCCGATGTACTGAGGTCAATCTAAAGGATTATTGCTCTTTGATGTCAGACTAGCCGATGACTATGAGATCTGTTGCTCAATCATTGCTATTATCATGAGGCTATTACGCAAGTTGCAATAATGCGATAAGGCCCACCTAGAAGGTTTTTGCTCTTCGGTGTCAGACTAAGCAATGGCTATGAGATCTGTTGTTCAATCATCACCGTTATCATGAGGCGGTTTCGGAGTGTACGCAAGTTGCAAAATGCGATAAGGCCAATCTAGAGGGTTATTGCTCTTTGATGTTAGACTAGCCAATGCCTATGAGATCTGTTGGTCAAACATCGCCTTTAGATAGCCGTAATCGTAGGGTTATTTTGGTATGTACGCAAGTAACAAAAATACACTTAGGCCAATCTGGATTTTATTGCTCTGACATAGACTAGCCTATGTTCAAATTTTTGATGCGAAATATATTGCCTTTTAATGGTCATTACACAGTTGGTCAGTTTTAAGAGATGTTTTTCCTCCTCTTCCTCGCGTCGTGTTTCTTATTACTGAGAGTTGTGAATCCCCTACTGGGTGACCTTCCTTTTGATACTTTCTTCCCCACTTTTTCGATCTTGGCTTTGAAAAGGGCACTGTGTGAAGTAACGGTCGGACTGGATCGGACCATCGAGTTGGGTCACGCCTTCTTGACCTTTTACCATCGATTTTGCCCGTAACCATCAGCTGCTCGACGTTAGGACTGTTGTTTCGGGTGATGTAGCCAAAGAAGTCCAGTATTCTGGATAGTCTCAGTCAGAATCGACGCATTGGTGCGTAGGGCCGACCAAGGAATCTGCAACATTATCCTCCAAAACCAACATCTGCAACCTTATCTCTGTCAGCCTTTTTCAGAGTCCAAGTTTCAGCCCGTAGCTAAATATGGAGAACACGAGTGAAATAACCGTTTTTATTTACACGTGATGTTTTGGTCTCTCCTTGGGATGATTCTGGGATATACGAAATTCGCAAAAATATGCTCTGTTCAATGTAGGAGGCTATTCTTCTTTCATGAATGATTAGCTGGCGCCCACAAGTTCAGCTGAGAAATTCTATAGATGGTTTTAACCATAAGCTTTTTAGGGTATACACAAGTCACATAAATTCAGTCTGAATCATCTTCGCCATTTATGAACCGATTAGTTTTTTTTTATCTAAGGGTACTCACTTCCGAAATGGTTGCATAAATTAAAAAAAAAAAAAAAACCGGTTCAGTAGGTTGCTTTTTAAATCAAAATAACCCAAAAAATATGTTTCGAAAGTACCTAATAATTTAAGGCGTTTGAAGTCGCTTTTTGATATTGTCTGTAAAAATTATCTTAATGGATTTAAAAATCAAGCAGTCTGGGTCTGATTTTGAAACGAAATTTATTTTAGGAATTATTCGTTCATCATTAATTTAATACAATGACTTCTATTTGTAAAATTAGCTAGAGAATTAAGCTCGGTCAGCCGAGTTTTAGATCTATTTTCAATATAATAATATTTTATGTAAACATTTAACATAATATAAAATGATGTTTGTATTTTTTGTAAAGTTGAATATTTTTGAAGTTAAATCGTGGCTTACACACAGTCTGTATTGTAAATTTGTATGCCGGGTTATGTGGCTACATGCCAACATGGTAGGCTAATTTTTGTATTAAATGCAAGTTAATGAGCCCGGCAACGCTTTCGTGACCACTGGAGTTGCAGCAGGTAGCGGTGTAGAAGAAGGTAGCTTGTCTGCCTCCTTCTTCATAAAAAAATTAGTTGCATGCAGTATGTATACATGGTATATTATTTATCTATTGTACAACCAAGGAATGTTTAATGTATTATATATGCTTTATTGTCATC
Source organism: Graphium colonna (assembly GCA_025505425.1). Taxonomy (NCBI): domain Eukaryota; kingdom Metazoa; phylum Arthropoda; class Insecta; order Lepidoptera; family Papilionidae; genus Graphium; species Graphium colonna. The sequence goes on along the minus strand of JAOCPS010000003.1, from coordinate 1,442,687 downwards.
TTATCAACTATTTATTAAGTTATCGATTAGCATCCGACGTATCATGAAAATAAAAGCACTGTGTACGTTAACATCAAGGGCGGTCCAATAATACTTTATAACATACAACGTCAGATCTATCTATAACGATATAATTTATCAAATATAACTTTATTTCCTAAGATTTTGTTAAGATATTTTTCATGACAGTTTCTTCGATAAAATGGTCAAACTCTAGCTTGGCCCAAATAAACTTGATGTTAGAAATGCTATATAAAAATGAAATGGCTTCTAATTTCCTTTCGATTTCCGTCGAAGACATGAGATATATAATGAAAAGATTTTTTGTTAAAATAAAGTCTCTGTTAATGCAACAATATAACGATTTAGGTATATTATTATGTTCATCCTTAAATTTTTTATTGAATAATGCATGCACGTTCATATTTTTAAGATCAGTTTATTTTTAAAGTCTGCCATGGATATTCACAAGATCTGAAGTGTTACGTTAGGCTTGATTTTTTTTATTAGTAAGGGTAAAGAAAAAAAAGAGATGGTCAAACGACTACTCCAAAGCTAGACACACTGAAGTTGACGGGACTAGAGGAGTTTAAGCCGAGTTTGAGGAAAACCTTTTTGTTAAATGTGACATTCACGGTGACATTTCCACAATTAAAACAAATGTATATATTTTTTGTTATAACGTTTTAAAGTTGATAAGTAGATAAATAAAATGAAGCTCATTGAAACATACGTCGAGGTTCGTTCTCAAGATATATGTCTCAATGTGCTTGTTTTCATATATGACCTGTAAGCTGACTAGGTAGTCAGACGAAAACATATTGCTGGTGTGCAGTTTTGACGGGGTTGAGCTTCTCTCGGTACCTTCTAAAGGTCGACTACCTGTGACACCTGTAAACGTCAAGGCTGTAGAAAAAATATTAAAAGATTGTAGACATGTGTAATCCAGGTTACTATTGATATTGGAATGTCTGCAATCCAAACTATTTTGCATAGTGAGTCGGTTGTCAGAAAACTATTTTCTCTATGGGTTCTACAAGACTGTGCCTCGTGTAATTTGGTGCTGATCAGCTGGGAGTCAAAAGCCATGTATAATATCGTCTCCGAAGATGAATAATGGTTTATTCGTATGATCTTGAAAGAAAGTTTTAACCGGAGATTTATGTCTTCGAAGACAAAATAAAGTCATCAAGTCGTGCGTTCGGTTTGCTTCTAAAAAGGGATGTGGCTAAGTAGACACACAGTTTTGCACTTCGTTCTTGGAAGGATTTACAAGAACGAAGAATGGTTACCGCTGTATACGTCGCTGAACTTTGCAGAGGCAATTCGATACATCGCATAATCATACATCACGATTGTGAGAGCTCCCATACTGCTCATAAATTAAAGGATTTTTAGGACCAGGATGACATCAAGTTGGTATTCCATTTTTGATCCAATTGAATCAAAAATGGGTCATCATCTCAACATCAGCAGGAATTGCAAGGGGACACAATACAATTAGCAATAAATCATAATTCAAAAATAAATTGCGGCTAGGTTTTTTTTTTATTTCGGACCTTTTCTGTGTTTCCCTATGTAAGAGGAGGTGCTACCTGTAGTGTTGTGTGTAAGATGTTGTGCTTAACAATCTTGATAATAAATAAAATAAAAAAGTAAATTATACTGATTCTGTCAAATAAGAGAATAATGCATATAGAGCCCAATGACAGAATACTGACATCAGTGCAATAAATAGACTTTTAACCGATAAATAGAACCCAAAAATAGTAGGAGCTTTGAGCGAACAAGTAAAATTGAAGAAAATACCTTGACTAAATAATGTTTTGATACTAGATAGATTGATGACTTGTGTGATACTAAATGTTTTAATTGAAGTATTTTATATAATTTTTTAATATATTTTGTCTATAAAAATACGATGCGAAATGCTTAGGTTTCCTAGGTTAAACTTCAAATGTAAAGATGAGATGTGAAAACGACCATAATTTATACTTTAACCAATGAACAATTACTCTAAAAGTATATCCATTAAAATATATAGTGTCTATACTTCGAGTATCTAAGATGGTTTTAGTCAAATATCTTTATACTTATTGCTCAGGAGAGCAGTTGGTACTTGATTGTCATCATATTTATGTGATTAAATTAACATTTAAAAATAAAATAACGGCAGAGTTATGGCAAGTTGGCGCAGTTCATTGACCCGAAAAAGCCTACCCGCTCGTAACCTGTCCGCTATGAAGGGTTTCGTGTACTACTTTCGATTGAGTTACTCAGGGGTCAATTAATATTTAATCTTCATATATATATGTTCCCCACATATAATATACTCGAATGTTGAAAGTGACTCATTCCCCTTTTTTCTGGATTGTCATTACTTCAATTGTTTTGTAAATAATCTTATTAAAGTAAACTTTTGAAATTTAAATATTTTATCAAATTTTTGTCATTTTTGATCGCGTGTCACTGAAGCGGAGGATCTTAGAATTTCTCCCAACTTAATTTGTTATATTTATTTTCTGATAAACAATATGTTAGAAGCTTATAGAGCTTCATTGTTTTTATATTTAAGCAATATAAAGCATTCTCATGACGAAATACCTCTTCAACTATTTGTTGACGTAATAAGTTCCGTTATTTATTAATGGCATCACTGCACTTTTTTCTACTCTGCGAACTTTTACACACACATTGTATGCATCGATCACTTTGACAATTTTGTTATTCAACGCTCCGTTATATTATTCTTTGATCTGAGCTGATTGTAATAAAAAAAAAGTTTTACGTAATAAAAATCTAAAACTTTATTCTATAAAGATATTAGATTTCTTTAACGTTAATGAGATTTGTGGTCTACTAAATTAAAGCTCGGTTTCCCCTAAGAAATAAAAATTTTGAATAAAGTTATACTTACGTCACTCTGGAGACTGAACGAGCTCTTAGAAATTTCAATACGAAAAGATTTAAGTTGATGTCAGCGTATTAGGCTTCACTCAAGAAGCACGATTAACTTAATGGGTTTTCTTTGTAACCCAAAATATAGTTGTACATCAAGCGTTAAATCCCACTGTGGCTTTTATCAAAATACGTTGTTAATTTTTTCCTCGCTTCCATAAAATGAAATTGCACAAAATATATTTATGTCTTACTGGAATTGGAACCCGTCGCGCGGATCTGACGCGAGAAATGCGAGAGAAATTTTAAACAAGACTCATTTGGAGCGATATCACGTTTAGACTTGTATCAAAGGGGCGATATAATACCCGCAGTTTCCTGCGATCGGGAGCAAGAGGAGTTGCGAGTCAAAGGCATTGTTTCCAATATGGGGGCAAGGGTGGTGGAAGTTTTATTGGGCACAAAGTGGGCATTATTCACGGGTCGAAAGCAATCAGCCGGAGCCGGACGGAAGTCGGACGACGCCGCCGAATGCAAAGATATTTTTTTTTGCGCCAAACGCGGGTCACTTTCAAAGGGTTCGGGCCTTATGAAGGAGAAATTGGAGGTCCCTTTTCGATTACGCCGCGGATCCAAAGGGAGCCGCAATTAAGTCGGATTATTCTGTTTACAAACTCCACGCAAAAATTATTCCCCGACGAAACGATCCTTTTTTTATTCTCGCACGATTTTCTTAGAAAATCATTTTTTTAAAGTTCCGAAGACTGTTCACAATTGTTTGAAAGTAAATATTTCTGGTTTAGATGGGATGCGCTAATTTGTAAAGAAATTTTCAAGTGAGAAACTTTTTATTAAATTTATTAAATGGAGAATATTGTCTGTCTTTAATTACTTTTAAATAGCGACATAATTAATAACAAACAGTTACAGATTATCTTGTTTGGTGTAACCTGATATATTTCTGCTTTGGTTCCATTTCTATAAAATTTGTGTTTGTGTTTGTGTGTCTGAGGTTGATGTTACAAGAAAATCGAAGAAATTTATACATACAACGTTAATATGGATGTTAGTTCTGCACTTTTTTTTTGAATGTGTATTCACAAATTCATATAGCATATTGAAGTGGATGAAGTAAGTCGTAGGTTTGGTCAAGAACTTGGTGTTAGGGATGTAATATATACAATACAAGGCGATGGTGGACGGATGGATGGTCCATATATGGATAGTCTATTTGTTTTAAAATCAAATCATATAGTGACTTTTTAGTATTTAAAAATATAATGCCAACGGGCATTCTTAATTGCCTTTGGGGATCATGATATTTTTACAATTTTTCTGATGAACATTTCAAATGAATTTTTAAGGCATAACCTATTTACATCATCCTTATTATTTACATATAAACATTTCGGATACCAAACAATTACAAAATTATAATTTTCGTTTGCCACAGACAGTTGTTTCTTTCGTATTTCTAGTAGTGAAAAATTAGCATAATCTTACAATTTCGATACATTTCACTTGTTTGCATTAAAGGTTAATACAACCGTTCTTGGGCTAGAGCAACGAACTTTATTCCAGATTCGGCTTTGTTTTATTATTAGTCTGGCGAATGGTTCCAGTGAAGCCCATAAAATTTTATAATGGTTTTCGGATATTATTCTATCGGTTTTACTGTGATAACTTTGTTACACGAAATTATGGAGAAAACAAAATATGATTATATTACTTTGTCGTTAATAAAAAGGCTATAACCTATCGAAAATGTTTATAAAGGGAAAATAAATTACGTTTAACAATTTTAGACAGCACAAGATGTATCCTAGTATATGTTGGATTGAAAACAATCTCAGATTAAAGGTTTTTTTTATGGAAAACAAGACAAACGAGCAGATAGTTCACTTCATGGCAAGCGATCCCGTCACCCACAGGCGCATGCAACATCCGAAGAGTCGCGAAGTAATCAATTTATTCTTAAAAA
>JAOCPS010000003.1:1324425-1335675 GCA_025505425.1 Graphium colonna | reverse complement strand
AGAAATGGTTTCTAAGAAGGATTCTAAAGCGATCTGCGAAACGGGTGGTGGCAGGTATACGGTAAATAAATTAAGATAATCTTTCTCACCATTCCCATATTTGATTGTTACCCAAAGATTTTCTACTTCTGACTCCCATTCATATAATCGCGAGGGTTTCATATTTTTTGATACAGCTATTAATACACCACCGCCTTCCTTATCCGCAAGAGAAGTCGTGCATCTATATTTACGGTATATATTATAGTGATCGTTGAATAATTATCCGTCATTTATCCCTTCATTTAAACATGTTTCAGTCCCGATTATGATATCATAGGTGTTAATGAGCGTGCACAGATTAATGTCTTGTATTTTTGTACGCATGCCTCGAAAATTTTGGTAATATAAATTGAATTTGCTTAAAAGGTACGGTAATATATCTGCGCATCTGGCAGCAAATGAATAGGTAGAATCAAAAAGCGCCGCCACATTATATTCCACCACTGTTGTGCGAACTGGTTCGGGAGCATCTGTTTTGGCTACATCATTTCTGCTTTAAATTGCCACATCATGACAGTCCCATTCCAACACCTAACAATAATATAAATTAAAGTATTAAAATTGGGTTCAGAATTATATCGTAACAGATAATGAGGCAATGAGGGGGCTGACCGGTTATCAAAATATTCCATTGATAGGGGTTCTAAAGTTCCATATCTATTAGATTACTGGGAATACGTAACTATGTGTAAAGCAATATGTCTTAACAATTGGAAAAATAAAATTAATGAAATGTCCAAAAGAGAAAGCAATATGGTACATAATGATTCGAAATGAGCCTCCTCGTGGGCTCTGGTTTGATGATTGCAAACTAAGCAGGAGCTTTGTAAAATTATTGTTGACTTCGTTCTGGACAGTATAGTGTCTGTCTCTCTTTTGGACATTTCATTAAAATGTTTTTTTCCAATTGTTAAGACATATTGCTTTACACATAGTTATCATATAGCAAAATTTTCTTCTTTGATGATTTAAAAATTCTGCCTCGCCTTACTGTGAAGTTAGTAATAAAATTTAAGATGAAGAAAAAAAACAATTTTCAAACGGATTGGCTGTTTAGGGAACTAAATTAGATATTGGCCTAGTTTTCAACTTTTTGGCGAACCTAAAAATCGAATCCACAAAACAATTTTGCGATCTAATAAAAATTATATGACCAGCGGTTGACTTACATTAATTAAGTAAGTAAGTAAGAAAAACGTTAGATTAAGTAATATATATGTATTACTTGTGGTAATATGTACAAGGTATGATGGGGTTGACATATCTATGTAGACAAAAACTCCTCAAAATGTAACAATAAAAAATTAAACTAAAAGCATTTTTGTAGTTATTAGAAAAATCTGCCAATGCATATCATTAGGATCAAGTAGGGAGGCATACTCTATTTTCCTTTATTTACTCTTCCTATTAACAGGGTCAGTTTTATATTTGCTCATTCGACGCATGGAATTTATTAGGTTTCAGACTCATGTACTGTGTATACATACATAAGTATTACTATAAACAAAGTGGATAGCTCTGAATCTAATCCACATTTAAACAACTCCTCCGGATAGGTACAAGTGGCGACCTAACCTTATCATTTTCTGTCTATAAAATATAACACGACACATAAATCCACCCTAGCGAGACCACGGCTTAAGCTAGTCCGCTAACAAGATTATTCAGAAAATTACAAACTACCATTTCAAACGCCTTCAAAGGGCACTCTGCTCAGTTATTTTAATTAACAGAAAACAACCCGGAAGTATATCGTTACAGATGCCAAATGCCAAAAGTGGTACGAAAAAGTCTTATGCATCAAGATCAAAATTATATAGTAATTATTTCCATATTTTTTACGACGTTACGCTCCATGGATATGATTTTTGAACAGGGAATTTAATTTAAAGTATAAAAGTATGAAATTTGATTAACATACATACATGACTTTTACTCAATCGGTCATGATGTAGAATGTAACAGAAACTATTTTCTATGAATCGATTCCATCAAATGTCTCCGAAACCCGTGTTTTCTATACCAAAACAACTTCTGTAGGTTAGTCTCTAAAAAAAGTTTATACTTGATGCAACTTGCTACGGTATTCCATATAAAAGTGGGCATTATCCTACCATCAGAAATAACGCGCGAACATGCCTTTTAAAAAACCATACGAATTGCGAAGCTCTTTTCAAGTCATTTATAAAGCCAATAACACCGTGGACGTAATAAGAGAGTCGAGTATACAGCGTGTTCCACAAACCCGTTATCCGGTTCGCCATTATAAAACCAAACAATTTTCACGTGCATTAATACTGTGACTCATCGCGCTAACGATCTTTATTACAGTGAAACAATTTCGAGGCAAATTATACGATGCCTTCGACCAACGCTTTAATTATGTTGCTTCTATGAGATTGATTTGATTATGAGATTCTTATTTCAATTACGTTAACAAGGGTTATTATCTTACAATCAATTTATTTGCGTTTCACACAAATTGCCGGTGCTGATGTAATGATCGATGCCGTCCAAATTAAACTTTAACCACATCATGCAGCTTGTTAGAATACAACTCAGGATATATATATTTTTTATGGAAAGTGAGACAAACGAGCAGACGGTTCACTTGATGTTAAGCGATCCCGTCGCCCATGGACACATACAACTTCCGGAGAGTTGTGAGTGCGTTGTCAAATTATGAAATTGGAGAGCAGGGGTTTATTGGATGGGATTGGGGCAGGGTTAAGAATCTGAAGGAGAATGGAGTGGGAAAAAAAGGAATGGCCATCCGGCAACCCAGAAAATCATGGATACTTTATGCCGAATTTAAATTCGAGATGTTAAGCAAGAGCTTTCCATGCATTTCTTTACAAGGTACAAGCTGCACCCGCGTAAATTTTCTCTGACTTTTTAAAGAGCGGTGGTACTACCCCAAGCGAGTGTGGACGTAATAGTGCAGCAAAAGCTGTAAAAAGATTATATGCTTTACCACCTTAAAATATACAAAACGATAAAGGACAATACCCATTTTGATATGGCAAATACAAAGTTACAAATACCTTATCCAATCTTTTTTTTGGATTCTATATTTATTATATTCACTCCTACGGAAGTTATTTCCGCAAAAAAGTCCCGGGCTTTAGAGATATTTGTTAAAATAAAAAAAATTATTCATAGAAAATAGTTTCTATTGCATTCAACATCTTTATGACAGATAGTGCAAACGTCATGCAGGTAAAGCAAAATTCATACTTTTATACCTAGAATTAAATTCCCTGTTTAAAAATCAAATCCATGAAACTTAAGACGCATAAAATTTTGAAAATAATTATTTTATAACTTTGATCTTGACCCATGAGAGTTTTTGTTACGAAGAAAATATTATTAAATAAAACATTTAAAAACATAAACCAGCCATAGTTTATATTCTTATCAAATTTTATTTTAAATAAAGAGGCAAGAAATACACTAAGAAACAGGTCTATTATTATGGGCATACATAAAACTTTTGATATTAGCAGCTTATTTGCTCACTTATAGGGTCAGTTCGAGGGCAGTGAGTGAAGTGTTACTGAGAAGACCGTTAACAAAAACCCGGCCAAGAGCGTGTCGGACACGCGCATGAAAGGTTCCGTAGGCATCCGATGGTTCGTCCGACAGCTTGACAAAATAAATACCGACAAATTTAATTTTGCGGTTGACTCCATACCTTTTGTTAGGACGACTGTGAGTGCATAAGTTTGTCGTGTTGTATATAAATAACTATGTACGGTACCGAGACCGCTATAGCTTTCCTTGAAAGTACTTTTTTTTTGATAATTATTGTATAATATTTAGTAAGAAATAGAACAGTATTTCAAAAGTAAAGGAAGAAGGGGTCGGACGGTCTAGTTTTAACTTTGTATTAAGATATTTCGAGATGGTTTCAAGGCAGTTTTTGTTGCATTTCAAGAGACCTTTCCAATAATACCCCACACGTCTGGGTAAGTCAAATTTTCTTTTCGTTGTGTGGCTCCCTTCCTGGTGAATTTATGAATTAATAATGCATAATTTTAAAAACCAACCTTTAGATCTTCAATATACACATCTCCTCCAATTTTCGAGGCAGTCGTTGCAGAGACGAAGGAGTACGAGCCCGAACGGACAAATAGACATTAAGAAACTAACGGTTCCCTGTGGTCTACAGAACCCTAAAAAGCTGGTCTATGCCTCATTCATTCTATACCGATTGGTCGAAACACGACTTTTACTGATGTTATTTATATTTACATTGATTAATTTTAGTACCAACATACGAAACATAGCTTAGTTATTATTACATATTTTTGTCAGTCGCCCATTAACGCATATTTCAAAGGAATTCGTTATTTGATGATTTACTTAAACTAATTAATTTCAAATTTATTAACATCAAATTAAGTTATTGTTTTAAAATTAGTTGTTCATAATAATTATATAGGGAAACAGTATTTCGTTATTTACTAAAGTAATATCGAAATATAATCACTCACATTAACATCTAAAATACACAATAGCATAATATTTCAATACTGAAATGATACGATTCAATATTGTGACGATTCTCTATTAGCACTCCGAAGAAAAGAACTCCAATTACTTGAAAGGATTAAAAATCCCCTTCCCAAATAAAATTATACGAAACGGACATTAGGCCGGAGTAATTGGGCGCTGTCGGTGCGAGCGGGACGCCCGATATTCTATAATGGTTAGAAGTATTTAACGGAGAGATAAAATCTCAACAAAGGCGATTTGGTTGGCCGTCTTGTTTTGGTAGTTATAGCTTTCACGTATGCATCTATCCACTAATCTAACAAGCGACCAGCCCAACAGTACCCCTCGTGGAGGCGAAGGATACTCGACGCATTATAACGATCGTGGTTCAACCAAAACTGGCTGCCAGTAAATGTATTGACCTCAGGTGCGAGCTAGCAAGTGAGTGCCAGCGTCGGCGCCTTGCTTGTGATATGTAAATGATAATTGGTTTTGGAATGGGAAATGTTTTGTGAATAATCTCAGCTAACATTATAAAATAGCAAATATTCATTATAAGACGATTACTGTAACTACAACGAGTGAAATTCCCTCTTGTTAGTGGATTTTGTTAATCGTGTGTTGCGTCGATTTTAAATAAGGAAAAAATAAATGTTCAATAAAAAAATTCTCCTATCTCTGTAGTATTGTGCTCACGGCGAAACGGAGAAGAGCAGACAGATAAAATAAACTTTTAGATGTTATTAACACGGTCCTATTTTCTTGTTACTATACTGTTTATGGCGTTACACTGATCATTTATTCAACTGAAAACTGCGTAGTTTGGAATTATAAAAGGGTCCCTACAACGGATACTTTCTAGAGGTGTCTTGTGTAACAGCGTTTATATCGTTAATTGTAGGTCATATAATTGACATCGCTTCCGTCAGTCGAAATATCAGTTCAACTATATCAATTAAAGCAATAGTAAGTGCATCTGCATACTTGTATACTCGTTATATATATTATATATTATTTCTCCCTAATAGTTGTTGGATACACAAGAGATGTGTCAGCTGCCGTGACCGAAGCAATATTCATATATCATATCGTGGCCAAATAGGAAAAAGAGTAAAAAATTGAAGGGAGTAGTGAGGAGACGTTTGAAATTCAAAGAAACGATCCTGGCGGTGGCTCGTCTCGAGCATTTCACCACCAGGGGCTACCGGAGCGGAGCGCAGGCGAGCCACCCTTTGTCGCAGACGCCGGACCAAAGCGAATCCACGGACGCGGTCGCGGTCGCTTTCCATTTATTAATAATGGCCGTGGGGGCTTTTATTTGCTCTCATTTAATTTGGCATTTATTCAATCTGGCCCCGGTGCGATACGACTCGCGCGGGGGTTTGTTTCTCGCCTTTGTGGGCAGGCTCATTGAGCGAGGTGTCGGGATGTGTTCGCGGGAATAGGGCTCGGCTTACACGCGGCAGCCCCGGTGCCTTTCATCGCGAACAAAGAGTAATCGAATCCTCGCAGGATTCCCGCGCGGCGCGTACCTTTAATAGGGCATTAAACATTGCCATTGGCCATTGTGCGACGGCTTAATGCGCGCGCAGATTATTCATCGCTCAAATGCATTGCGGCCGTATTGATAAGGGAATGTTAGTTTTTTTTAGTTATGCCCAGTCGCGTATTACTCTAGAAATATACGAAAATTCCGTATTTAAGAACAGAACGTTATATATAACATGAATTATACTTTGGTCAAGGCCACGCTTAGAATAGCAGCGCGTAGAAACTCCAGCATAAGTGGGAAATCTTTTCACTATCCTACCGCAAATTTTACTATGGTGGGGTACCTGCACTTCAAACATACGTTACTATCTAAATCGAGTTTAGGTAGATCTAAATCGAGTTTACAATAAAACATTTCTTATGCATCATATTGCAAATGGTGGTCGAACCAGTGTAATCTAACCTAACCCAGAACTCATATGTACCCATGAATATGTGAGGGTAAAATTTCGACAAAGTAACAGGTAAAAACAAACAAGCAGATAAACTTATTATAAAACTTTCCGATTAACAATATTATTTTATATTTTGCAATTCCTTTCTTGCGTTAACATAGTTTGACCTGAATGAGATGACTTCAAGATGTGCATAAAATAATTAAAGAACCGTCTTTATGGCAAACTGGGATGGCTGAAAAGATATTTTCTTATTCTTTGAATAAACTACTTTATTCCGTAAAAAAGATATTATATATTTTACAATGATCAGTTAAGACTTACAGTAAAAGGCTAAATACAAAGAAATCCACTTTCCCTTTTAGAAATATTAGTGAAGATTTTGTTTCCTTTGCATGCCCAATTATAAATAACTTTTGTCTGTTCACGTCAACGAGATAAACTTTAAAATATAAGAATAAGCTGCACCGATGTAATTTGACCCCGAATTCTGCGATCTGTGTGTCATACAAGCACAAGCTATGGAATGCTGTCGAAAAATTTCACCGGAGCTCATGCTGAGATGGATACATCAGGGCGCTCGTAAAAATGAGACTCCATTTCGCGATTTTACGACGAGCTTGACGTATAAAACGTAAACGTATCACTGGGAGGAATCGCAAATCGCTGCGCGTACGCCGGCGTGCATTCCCGCCCTTGATCACGGCAGCCCCGGCGCTCGTACCCTCGGATATCCTCCGAGGGTCGTAAAAGCTGTACTGTGAAACAATAAAAGCCGAGACGAGACAACTCGAGGTGCATTGTCCCATCGGATTCGTTCCATCTAAATACGCCGCTTTAGTACCCTGTGCATTTCTATGGAACATCTATTAAAATTCATTGACAACAATAATAGCTTCCATGGGAATGGTTTTCGCAGTAAAATGCAAATTTTACTCCAATGGAATTAATTTAAAGTTTAGAGAGACACTACAATGATACGTATATATAAAAATGATGACATGACATATATGATGATATACAATATGATGGCGTATATATAACAAATTTACCAGTTAAAAGCATGTATCCACTATACTGAAGCTAAGTGTTACAAATTTTTCTTTTATTTTTTCATGAAGAAGGAAGCAAACGAGCTATCGGCTCACCAGATGTTAAGTGATCACCGCCGCCCATAGACTCCTGAAACACCAGAGGAGTGCTCCACCAATTATATGTACATTTTATTGATGATGAATTAGTCTATTTAACAAATCTAAAATGTCAGTACTTCTTGTGCTCTACTATATCCAATTCTGAAATATCTCTTTTTATACGACCTTACCACCACCAGTACACATTAGGTAACAAAAAACAATCATCTAAATCAAAGTCTATTATGATCTATTTAAAGAAAAAAATACAAGTCGAATTGAGGAACTCCACCTTCTTCGTCGGTGAAAGGCTACGAAGGGAAAATATTTATACTGTACAAAACGAGGATCACGAATACGTGGGACAAGTCATGTTTGAATAGTGATGCCCGATGTAACGCTACACTGGTACAAGCGTACCCGTTGTGGGCGGTATATAAATTAAGCCGTCGTAAAGGCCTAATACGAGGCAACGATGGAAAACACACATCCTACTGTTTCGTGGCCCAGCCCTCGGCTCGTAAATGTTGGTCGTATGTCAACTATAAAAACGCAATATCATACATCGATCAGGCTGTACAAGGGGCCAACAATGGCCGGCCATTGTGGACTGCTATCTAATCGTAATGAATATAAATTTTCAGATGACATTTACGATCCGCGCTCGCCGTGACGTCGCGTCTATAAACGCGCTATATGTGTTTTAATACGCACACATAGATTGTGCGCGGCAACTATATCAATTTGTTGCATCGGCGGTGTAAAATATTCCCTTTATCTTAACGTTTATCTACGAATCCAGTCGAAGAGTTAGTTTCTGGTCTCGATTGGGTGGAAATGCTCGCGTGAATCGTATGAACACAGCTCGAACGACATTCCTATTTTTATCGTTTCCTAATTTTACTCCAAATATCACTACTATACAGTCGTAAAATAATAATAATATTATTTCTGAGACTTACGCGAACATCCTCAGAGGTGTCAGTAGAATACCAGCGTTGGCTGCAGCCGACACATTGCTGAGCTGAAATCTTTTTGATCCAGCATCTCAATTGTGTTTAGAGTTTTTTAGTTAACGTAATAGTATAGTTTTTGTTATATTTTGTTGTATGCTGGATTAAAGAATTAAGTTATTATTATTATAAGTTATTATTATTATATTCCACATTTTAAATAAAACGACTTAACGGATTTTATCGCGGTTTATTTTTAATTTTATCACCCAACGTTTCGAACCCTTTACAGCGTTCATGGTCACGGATAGGACTGAGGTGTTTGATGCCCTGATGCAATTTGTATATTCTGTATACAAATGGCATCAGGGCATATACCTTTAGCTTGTATATTAAATTCGTCGGGTGATAAAATAAAAATAAGCCGCGATAAAATACGTATACTTGTTTAATTTTTAATGATAATAACCCTTATAGAACAGAATCAATTCCGCATTGCATTCTCACAATTGATACAGCCGCTAGTCAAGTCTTAGTTCCGCCAAGTAAAAATACGGGTTTGAGAAAAAGGCAATAAAAAGCAGAAACGGTTATCTTTCCAAACAACGACCGCTATTTTAGTACGGCGGCGGAATATCGTATCGTTATTTTAAACAACTTTACGTTTTACGAAGAGAGGTATAGTTTCCGAACATTTATAAAGCAAAAACAATTTAACCGACTTAAAAAAGAAGAAAGTTCTCAATTGGAAAGTTAATTTTTTTTTAGGTATGTTCACGCGTATTTTCGGCTTTTATGAACCGACTTAATTATTTTTTATACATACTGTATATATTATTAATGTACATTTTTTTATATAGGCGTTTGATGTATGTCGGTTTTGTAATATTTTGTAATTTCTCGTAAAAATAATCTTGTATAGATTGTAAACGTCAGCATTAATTTCTGTTCTTAGTAAGTTTACCGAAGTATCAAGATAAATTATATTTGTTAGTTAAATAATGTCTCTTTAGCTTCGCAAAAATACAGACTATTAATTGAATTAAATTGGTTTGTTTAGTATACAAAATAATGTTTAATCGTCTTTTTAAACTAAATATATATTCCTATTTGAAAGCTTTTTATAACAGTTTATACGGAGTATTTTACATAGTAAACTAAATCAAATGATATGTTCTTTACATCATATTGCTCGTTCATTTTCTTCGTTGGTACTTTACTATACTTAAATTCTTTACTGTGGAAACGTACGGTACTTTTAGTTTTAATAACAAGGATTAGTTTTTAAATAATTTAATTATTAAAAAATACAAGGAAATAAACGTATTTTGACACCATTTGCGTAAGGGCGAATATACAATAAATCAATTTGTATCCGTCTTCATGTATGAATTGACCAGTACGTTAGCTTCTCTTTTGCGAATCATTCTGTATAATGAGAAAGCCGCTGCCAACGTTTTCTTCAAATAAAAGTAAAGCTTTGTTGGTTATATTTGACAACATTCTAATTGTTACCCGTTACAATAAAGACATGAAAAGTATCAAAATTGTACACCAATTATTGTATAAAAACAGTCTAAACATATAAAAAAGTAATAATTTAATAAACAAGTGCTTCAGAAAGACTGCCGAATAACCTATCTATTGATCATAACAAACACTACATACCATTATTTAATTTAATAATTAGTATGAAGTTTTGATAAAATCCCAAATAGATTAAAATATAAAACTCCTTTTAGGTGGCGCAGCTGATCTATACCGCAGAGCAAAGAGTAGAGAGGACTTTGCCAAGTTGACAGCTGACCTTCATTAATTAGAGAGGCACATAAAAAGAAGATAAAATGCTTTTGGTCCTTATTAAACATATAAAACAGATAATTTTCATAATTTTACGCAGATAATAGAATAGATATATCCAAACAAATACACTTGCAAGTAATATCTAAACACAAAGCTAATAAAATCAGGTGTAAAAACATCCCAACAGCGGTCGTAACAAAAATTAACAACAAAAAAACAGTCGAGCAATAGTACGTACAAACAGAAAAAAAGCGAATCCCACCGTCCACAGCGTCGAATTCCTAACGGAGAGCGTTACTCCACCGTAAAATTAACACTCGATCAAGGGACATGATAAATTGTTGTTAAAATAGTGAACTATGACACACGCCAGTACTAACCGCGTGTTGGGGCCAACAAAAACTGACACCGCATTGATGTATCGACCGGGCCGCTCCTACGCCGGACGGCTGGTTAACAAAACGACGTTCTATTATTTATACACGTCACGATATCTATCTTACAACATAACAGACAAAATGGAAATTATCTAATTAATATCGCCAATAAAAAAGCTTTTAACGTGTTCAATGAAGATTCGTCATTAGTTTTTGTTGAAAAGCTCGTGCCGACCTGGAAGCTGTGTTTGCAGCCTAACGAGGTACCACGTTCTAATGGTCCATGTACATGTAAAAAAATATATATGCGATATGAATATGCAAAGTTAAAAATTTTAAAGACTTCTTATAAAAATTCAGAAGTCGCGGTATGAAATTTGGCTCAGTTAAACTTTAGTTTTTAGTAGTTTTTTTTATAAAATGCATTTAAAAATTTTTAAACTATTAAACAAAGTTAAAAAAAGTTAATTTAAACTAACTTCAAAAGTTTGTTTGGTTG
>JAOCPS010000003.1:1115357-1125488 GCA_025505425.1 Graphium colonna | reverse complement strand
CTCTACCACCTGGAACTTCCTACAAAATAGTCATCTGAATTGACCCTCTTTTTTAGAAGTCGGTAAAAAGTATGCATGTGACGTAATACGATATAAAAACAAATTAAATTATTACCTCGCAAGTACTACACATAATATTGGCGAGTATATATAAGTAGGTTAAAATATGTCTTAAACTAGTTGTGTGCTCTGACTGTATTTTCAGTCTTTCTTAAATTTTTAGAATACAAGTATATATTTCTAGAATAAAAGCGGACGTAATTGTGCAAAGCCATGCTCGTTGCTAGTTTAGTAAAATTAATAGCAAGCCTTAAACGTTCCCCCTTCGGTTTCATTTACGCCTGATAATAGCGACTTCGTCGGAGACTTTTGATCCGGTCCAATATGCGTAATTGTAGGTTTACTTCGCATCGACTTGATTGGCCGAAGTTACAAGCGAAAGCGATGTACATAACAGCGGTTGTTTATCACATTTACATTTTATAAGGCTGCTTGCACCATATTGCTAAATAACATTTAAATTGAATTTAAAATTAAATTTACGTTTAAGTGTTTTCAAAGCCTTGCGCCACGCATGTCGCTGAGTCTGTTTACCGAACTGACAAAATTTAAAAACCCAATATCGCTTCCCTATTAAAATGTGTTTACTAAAATTTGTTTAGGTCATATGTAAACGAAATTTAGTGCAAGCCACGTTTCTTATTTCATTACAAAAAGAGTGATTATTTATCCTGTAGTATACGACATTGCCTTCTGTGTTTGCAGCATAGCGTGTTATTTATCTTCTAGTTTTGTTTTTAAATTAATTCATTTATGAGGACCATATAAGAAATTTTAAAATCACAATACCCAATCAAACATATTGCTTATGATTTTTCTCATTGTGTCCTAGTTTAGATGATACAGTTTATAAATTACACAAAAGCTACCAGATTATGTCGCAGGCAAAATATCTGCAATTCAATCATATTGCATGATTACTGCCGGCTTGCACAAAATCGCTTAAATATATTTTTTTTATGGAAAAGAAGACAAACGAGCAGACTTTCACCTGATGGTAAGTAATCCCGTCGCCCATAGACGAGTCACGAGTGCGTTGTCAACCTGGGAAATTGGATAGAATAGGTTTTTTGGGTAGGATGTGGTCGGGATTAGGGATTGGAGGGGAAAGGAGTGGGAAAAGGAAAGGGTAGACATGGCCATCCGGCATGCCCAAAAGCATGCTCATGCATACTTTAATTTTATGCCGACTTTATAACGGGCGGTGGTACTTCCCCGGGCGAGAGCAGCCGTAAAAGTGCAGCAAAAGCTGTGAAAAGATGTTATGATTTACCACCTCTAATATAACCTAAAAAAATGAAAAAAAATGTGTTTAAATGAAGAACCTAAATTGCACATTAAATTTTGACAACGCGCTAAATAGATATTGCAAACTACTCATATGCTACTTAGTTTGATGCGTCTATACTCGTAAAAACAAATAAATCATTCATATAAAACAAGAGGTATAGCATGAATAATAAAATCCCACAATCTTTACTAAATCTATAATTAGACTAGTATTAAAAATACAATTATTAATTTTAATTTGATTAATGCTGTTGATAGTTACGTAAGTCATACGAGATAATCGTAAATCAACATTATTTTAAAAGAGCAACTGTTCAGTTTTGCGCCCTATCTTCTCAGCAGAATCTGCCATCTGAGCTGGCGGTTTTTACGTTTCATAAGATCACGTTAATGTCAATGTGAATAAAGGTATTTTCAATTTCAATTTGTCACTCAATTTAAACGTAATTTAGCTCTATGGTGTAAGTGGCGCTTATAAAGTTAATATGATCCCATTTGACCATTATATTTAGTGTACACAAAATTGTAACTAAGTTATATAATTAATGCTTGCTTTTATCTTGGACCAAACGTAGAAGCGCTTGTTTTAAATGCGGTGCAAGTGTTTCTAATGAATAGGTCCTGCATTAAGTTGCAGGTGCGATTTTATTCTATAATCTGTTGATGTCTTATTACGAACGCTGTCTTGCCACTATTCTGAAATCTATGTTTTAATCTAAAATGTTTATAATGCTAAGATTATTTTCACAGAATGTTGCAATGAAATTTTTTAGAATATGGTTATTTTCGTTACTTTGCATTGAAAAACATTTATTTTTTAATTTTAAATAATCGATTTTTCTGAAAATTTTGTTGCATCCATTTCGGAAGGATACAATTTCAGATAAAAGGATAATTAAAATCAGTTCAATTAATGATGAAGGTATGCAAAAACATATCTTAAAAAAAACAAACAATCGAAATGGGAACTTCCTCGCTTTTTGAGATCGGTGAAAATGCAAACGATAAAGGATCGTAAAGTCGAATTTAGGGAAAGCTAGTTTATCAATAACTATAAATTCACCCACAACCATTATTAAAAATTAAAAACTCACTCGTTGTTATTAACCGAATCATCGTCCGATAGAAAATAACGATGCTCTCCGATTCTCCAATGCGTTTTTTGTTAATGTTTACATATTTATTGATAAACCGAACACAATGGTGTCCGAGATCCAATAAAAAGCGGTGATCGATTGAGTGCCACGCATCCGTTCTCAAACTGAACCGGCGCATTATGAATATTAAGAGAGCATAGTTTTTTAATCGTCTCTGGCGTTAAGAATTCCGTTTATAAATTACCGTCCGATTGAGGTAGCGCGTTATTACTTTCGTCGCAGCTTTTGGAAGGTACCTCGTGGGCTGTCGGAATTGTGTTCAAAATCTCTCCGGACGCAACGGAACAAGTCGACACAACTCGTACAATAATTACACGTACTTTATTAGTGTTCGGTGCCATTAAGTTGAATTTTTATAACTTGTCAGTTTAACTAAACACATAATCGCCGCATACGTCGTTAAACCGCCCATTGGGCACCTAACATTTTTAGATTAAAAACACATTTGATTGTTGCCCAGTCGGTTATAAACCGTGTAATATTTGCATATTGATTTTCAAATGGGAAAATGGGACCTACTTTGACTTTTGGAATGTAGATTCGCTGCCGTTTAACATATTATCATCGCTATTGTTGGCCCAACAATGTATGTTTATCTTAATAGTTTAACTTCAAAAGTGTTATTTAGGAAAAAGAATTAAAGTAACAATAAATTTTATCTATTAACATTCAATCTGGCTCATATTTTTTTAATTAAAAAAGTTTCCCTGAAGGAATGTTAGTTAGTGTTTCACGCGAAAATTATCTAATGGATTTCAAATAAACTTTAAGATGTAACGTAGAAAACATAGTTTGCTTCGAATTTAAATGAACCGATTATTCTGGAAATACATTATAAAATATAAGGATAATATAAATGCTTTCATTCATTAATATATTGTGTATTTTTTACATTAAATGTTTTGCGATTTATAAAACAGATCTTTGATAAACGTTATAGATATAAGGGAATAACAGATGGTCAGCTAGGCCAGGACAAAATTTTGAGTAGATCGAAACCATTTTACGATTATTAAACCTCACAATTGACAACCGGGAAGGCATTCTTGTCGTTCCCATATTTTTATAGCGTGTAAACCCGTCGGCGCTTTTTTATATCATCTAGTTTAAGTGACATAAATTCTAATACAAAGTCCATTTGTGTATCTCGGACGTCTTAAAAGGTATAGGGATAATCGTTTTTCTGCTTTTTACAAGGAACTCATTTCAATTATCGGGCGATTTGATGGGCATAAAACGCAATGGTATGTGTCTCGGAACGGCGCCCAACCGTGGCCGGTAGGACGCCCTGACTTTTTTGTTCCTTTTTTAAAATATTTTGGGACGCTAATTTAATTATAGAATCTCATACTTTTTTAATTTCTCACGCAGCTGTGTCCTGGCCAGCATTCATAATTTTTAAAGTACCGTTGTCCGCCATGATCTTTGAAAGATATTTTATTTATGCGCCTAAAAAGACAATTTATTTAAAGGTTTTCCGACTTCTATCTTAGTACATATAATTACTGAATTTTAATATTCTGATAACAGCAATATTAGATTCAGATAGATATGAATGTTTGTTAAATTTATTAGGAAATATGCTGTTATTTACAACGAATGCCGTTCATTAATTAACACGAAAACAGTAATTTTTAATTACTCCGCTGATCAAATATCCTAAATTGGAGAGACGGAATCTCGACGCTTAATCTGTGAATGAACTTAAAATATTTTTAATCTGTGGCTGAGTTGATATGACGCGGGATGTGAGATTAATGTTCAACGAGTTAGAAAAAGGACTCGAACTTGTTACCCTTTGATGTTGGATCCTTATATTCATCCACACACTCAATAATTTATTTATCCAAATATGTCCTACTCGATAAATGCCTTCGGTATTAAATCTGTCGATGTATCACTTTCGTGTATAAACATTAAATAAATAAATAAATAAATTAGAAACATTTTAATTTTAGTTTAGTTTAGCAAAATGTTTAATTAGTTCATGAACGCTAAGCGTTGGATACGCGTACGATTTGGCATAGTTACATTTTTTTTATAATGTATAAAAATATATCGAAGTTCGATCATTGAGGGGCTGCTATAAAGTAATTTTAAAAATAAATAGAGCCAAGAAATGGTAGCCTTATATCCGAGAATTTTCCAAATGTACCTCAATTATTGTAAATATAAACGTTGAAGCGATAACCAACTAAAATTTATACCACTATGAATAAGACAAACGCTGCAGCGTCGCAGGTCGTGGGTTCGATTCCCACACTGAGGAAATATTTGTACTACCTACAAATAGTTCTTTCGTATCTAGGAGTCTTTGTGCGATTTATGTTTGCGAAACGCCCTTATAACACAATAATTTAATCTTATAATAAGTGCAACATTAAAAAAATGCTATTCGTATGTTTCACGAAGAAGAAAAAATAGTTCATAATTGTCACCTCGTATTTAAATGTCGTATCTCCTATTGAATATCCCTTAGAGCTGTGACACGAAAAGAATAATTTGGGCCGGACAGTGTTACTGATACAGAACTCGAGACAAACGAATAAAGACTTAGTTTTTTTTTTTCAACTAAGAGGGCGATGGAATTTTTAAGCAAGACCAGTATACCGTTAGTGAGAAATTATAAAATTAATAGCCTTTTTCTATTAAGACTTATACTCAAAGACACCTCATGAATTGCTCGAAATTTATTGTTATGACGCCGAACCATTAACCATTGAACCATTTTGAGATCAAACTTTAAGATAACTTTAGTTTTTCATATCATACAGAAGCGTAATGAAAGAGATTATTTTGATATAGTCATTTCGTCAGATCCCATAGATACAAGTGTAGTTGAATGCAATATATATTCAGTGATAAAATAATAATAGTGACTAAAAAATTCAAATTTAATACAGGCAAATGTTTTTTTTATATGGAAAGGAAGACAAATGAGCCGACGGTTCACCTGATGGTAAGTGATCCCATCGCTCATGGACACACGCAACATCTGGCGAGTGCGTTGTCAATCTGGGAAATGTGATACAATAGGTTAGATACTAGGAGTAGAATCATCTCCATTTTTTAAAATGTTTCCTTTTTGCATTATTGTGTATATTAGAAAATGTAACAATATCCACAGGATTATTTATGCAAGAATTTCGGCATAATTTCAAAACGTATTCCATCATTAAAACATAACTTGTGAGCCCAATATTTTGATTCATACTTAACTTTTACTAACATCAGATGGAAAGCCGTAAATTATGCTTTACGTTTTGTTTATGCCCGTCCACTGTTAATATCACGTTTGAAGACCCGTTAATATTTGAGGAATGTGAAAAGCTCAATATATCACTTGCACACTTTATATCAAATTAAAGCCTTCAACTGTTCGGCTATATGCCAGTAAAAGATAGATGGGGCCTACTTATATTATAACAAGGTGGCTAAAGCGATTCATCAAGGCCTTGTCAATTATTATTCTGGTAGCGGACGCGGTCATCTTGCCCGAGAATGTTCGCTTTAATTAAAATTTATTTGACACAAAGCAAAAGGTGGTCCCCTTATTCAACGTTAGATTGTATTGTCCAGTTTTATTTAGGATATGATCTAAGTCAAGGAAGTTGACACGATGAGATGTCGCCCCTACTCGCTTTTATTAAGTTTGCTCAATACATGCGTGTCTCTCTTTTTATTTTATTTTAAACTTCTACCTACTTCTTATATTATGATAGAAAACTCAACATTTTTATTATAACTGTAGAAAGTGCTTTTGTGGTGGACGAAATATGATAAATATTGTGTTTTAAGGGTTTAGTAACGGTATTCAATTTCAACCATAAAATTAGGAAGATTTTTCCTTTAATGAACGCAAATGATTAACTAGTCGTTCATGAAATACAGAAATATATTATTATTTATGTTAATTGTAGTAAATAAAAACCGTATAATTATTTTCACAGAAAAAAAAAACTATTCTACTGAATTTTATAATTAATCGATACGATATAATAAAATAAATTATATCGTATCACTTCGTAAATATACCTCTTAATATATTCTTTCAAAAAGAATTAGAAAAATCCGTTGATAACTTGCTGATATATCAGCAAACATACAAACAACAAAACATACAATCAGATTTAGGACTCTAAACTCTGCTTCTAAAGTCGGTTGACAGGACAAGACGTACTGAGTTATGTTATTTAAAATCACCTGTTGTGGATACGTTATCCAATCAATCACGGTACCCAGCAACATTGGGAAAGCTTATTTCTGAATTCGAACATATCCGTTTTTATAATCGAATAAATCATCGCGTCCCGCCTTCGCCTATCAATTAACCTCAATTACTTATAATTAACGCCCCATACGCACGTACGAATGAACAAGACTCTTTCATAAGCAGAGCAACATAATATATACCATTACAGTCCCGCTATCAATAACTTGTTGCCCGAACCAAGAGCGATAATGCTCACTCGGGAATTAAGCGAAATTTATGCTTATTTTTATGTGCTAGCATATTTATAGGCGTATATTAATGATACGGTTTGTTAATTTAGATTAACAAGCGTGTAATTACTCTGTTCGTTCGCTGAATCGATTTTCTTGCTTAATGTTTGTTGCCAACGATTCGAGTGGTGCTGTGCGTTTCATTTTATACTCGCTTGAGGTCTTCAAGGGAATGGTATATTTAAAAAACTGAAGTAAGTCGCATCGGTTCATTCTGCCCACTTATTTGTTACTTTCATTGGTAGAATCGCTATGAAAGAAACAAATATATTTTAATTCTGACTTTGTTGACATAAGATGTATGTATGAAAGACTACGTGCAGTGTAATGCTAAAACACGTTTTAGTATTACACTTGGTATGCACAAGATTTAAAGTTGATTTCTTCGTCTTTTTGCTTTTCAGTTTGCATCATATAGTCTTAAAAAAAAAGTTTCATAGATATACAGGCTGATTAGTGAGTCACCAAGGATATTAAAGTAGAGTGCTCTGGATTGAGTGTACTTGATTGCCATAATATTTATGTAATAAAATTAGGAGCATGGGTTTAGCCAAAATTTTCCAATAAATGAATCGGTACTGCGAGGTGCCTACACAGCTGAGCACGCCGCAGGTCTTTGACTTCTCTGCCACTCCAGTTGCATACTGCTCTTGATTGAGTGTACTTGGTTGCCATCATATTTATGTAATAAAATAAGGAGCGTGGTTTTAGCCAAAATTTTTCCATAAATTAATGAAATGTGGCGGTACTGCGCGATGCCTACACAGCTGAGCACGCCGCAGGTCTTTGACTTCCCTGCCACTCCAGCGACGCCTTGTCCACTAGGGTTAACATGAATTATATTTATTTTTATTCTTCACATATGATCCCCAAATATAACGTCTTAAAGTGTTGAAGGTGACTCACCAATTATCCTGTATATTAAAAATAATATTATATTTATATTATTTTTAATTACACACAATAAAGTTATTTGAGGCTATATTGTTTGTGTATTTGGGAATACTATCGCCTTAATTACGCCAAAATGGATGAGTATCTATAAAACTCATCACCCATAATACTCTTATTCCAGCAAAAATTTAATTTTACAATCTATGTGTACGAAGTCTCGGCAAGAATTTTTCATACAAAATCGTTCAGCATTCGAGTTGCGCGTATCAAATATTCCAAAACGGCGTTCCGAACCCACTAGAAAGCCGGTGCGCAACACGGGTCCAATAAAACGCTCGTCGCCGAAGAGGCGGCACATCCAGCGTTTCCATTTTGATTATTAATTAAATCTAAATGGCGTATAATTAATTTCACCTAGCTCCACACTATTACCATACGGTCGTTCGCGCGGCCCGTTCCCCGTCTTTATTTCGAGGCCCTGACCCCTTTCTGGGTCTCAAGTTTCCACTCTATCTGCACACTCGATCTAAGCTAGGCCGTATAGCCGCTTAGGCTTTATGTAACACCTCCGACTCCAGGTCGGTCGATATCTTCTTTGATTGTCGAGCTCTTAACCCCTCCGCAGACGGTTTGTAGCACTCTTTATCGACACAAATGCCTGTTTCAAACGCGTATACTATAATACAAAGTTGAATATTAAACAGTTGAATTTGCTATAAACTTTTTTGATGGCCTTTTCATACAAGATTATAAACAATGTGAGAGCAAAACTTTTTAATACTTCCGAACTTTGGGTCATGATTGATAGACAAGGCCTTTGCCCAGCAGTGAAACGATTTGATAATAGGCTGTTACTTTACTTTGAGATCTTTACTTTGACCCCTAAGTCATTAAAAATATATTATTTCTAAAACACTATAGCTTCAAGTTGGAAAACTTAAAATTAGTAATTTGCCTGATATCTGGATCCGTCTCTATATTCGAGGAAAAACAAAAAAAGATCCGTAAAATTACATTACTTTATTAATTTTGGATACATTTATTTAATTCTGTATATAGATCACTAGGTAGCAATGAAAACGTATGAAATTCCAATCAGATTGTTATTTTATTTCTAGATATAAAATATTTGGCGCATTTACATTGCAAATATATATTGAAGCAAGGTACCATATATATAGTACATAATTCTAAGGAGATAAATCAACCGTCATAAATTTCGATCAATTAAAATTAAATCTCTTTGGTAATTACGTAAGAAAGTGAATCCGTGTCCGTGTCTGCTTGGTACTAAATGTCCATATTCGGATCCATATCCGCGGATAAACATTTTTAACGGTCCGGCACATCACTACTTAAAATGGACGAATAAAAGTTATTTACTTCCAGAGCTAGAGATATTGTCTATTGTTGCCCACCTCAAGAACTTTATAGTATGTCAGTTATAACAAACACTTGTAAGCGCTGCCGTATCTGCATGAAGTTTGAATGAGTTATGCGTTGTAAATTTGAAAAGTTTGCAGTTTGTTTTACGGTACGTTGGTAAACACGAGTATATACGTGTGAGCGTAACTACAAAAGTGCTCGTAGATAGTTCATGCGGCATTGTGTGCGCAGTACTTTTACTAGCTGCTGGGCTAGTTATAGACAAACACATAAACAATTATTTTTATGGAAAGGAAGGCGAACGAGCAGATGGTTCACCTGATGGTAAGCGATCCCGTCCCCCGTAGACACACGCAACATCCGGAGAGTCACGACTGTGTTGTCAATCTGAGACTTTGAACGGAATAAGTTTATTGGAAAGGGTCGGGATTAAGGATTTAGAGGGGAAAGGAGTGGGAAAAGAAAATGGTAGACATGGCCATCTGGCGTTCATGCCAGGCAGGTAAAGGCATCCATACTTTATTTTATGCAGACTTAAGAGCGGTGGTACTTTCCTGGATGAGCGCGATCGTAGAAGTGCTGCAGAAGCTGTGAAAAGATGTTATGCTCTACCACCTGTTATGTGAAAAACTATAACCAAAAGTAGCAGCTATAAGATAGTCTAGTTATTTATTACTATTTCTTATATTATGGTTATTGGAATTCCTAATGTAAATCACTCATCTCAATTACCAAAGTGCTATTAATATCATAAATAATAATATAAATATACTTTTTAAATTAAACAACTTTACGGATTTTATCGCGGTTTATTTTTAAATTTTATCACCCGACGTTTCGA
>JAOCPS010000003.1:1087242-1098752 GCA_025505425.1 Graphium colonna | reverse complement strand
TCTATGGGTTGTAGCTTCAAATCCCGCGGGGTGATAGTGACGTATTACTTTTTAAAATGTAAACCATTTTAAAAAGTAATACGTCATTGTCCCCCTGCGAGATTTGAAGCTACGATCGCTTTGATAAATTTATAACCATCATATAGATTTATAATTGTTATATATCGATTGTATAGATGTTATTGTAACATCCAATAAGTGTGTAGCCATTTTATTTAAATACGTAATTAATTTATTTATAACTTAGCTGAATAATATTATAAAATATTTTTTGTAAATATATTCTAATAAATAAATTTGTTAATACGATTTTGGTTATGTCCTGCGCTTTACGGGTTTATGGTTTACCTATTGCAGGCACCAGTGAACCGCCAACTATTTATATTTTTAGTGGTTTCTAAAATGATTGTTAGTTTAGTTAAACTGATCTGTTGTTTATTTATTTAGTTGTGGAATGGATGCGTAAAATAAACAATTTATTATTATTATTATCCTGTACAATATCTCTCCAATTATGCAAATAATACTGAAGTATGCATTTTCCTGACAATATTTTTTCAAAAAGAATTTTCTTGAAATTTTAAAATTTCAAGTATAACGTTCTTTAAAAAAATGACGTTACAAAAAAGATCCCATAACAAATAAAGCGCCACAGACGCCACAATAGTATCTATTTCAAATTCCATATATTTTACAAAGTTATAACCAGACTCTGTAATCAGTGCTAGATTAACCGAAAAGCAGAGTAGGCAATTGCCTAGGGGCCCCGCATGGTTTAGGGGCCCGCGCATCGAGATAAAAGTTGAAGATGTTAAGTGCATGAAATTTTATTAAAATAACTAAAACATGTTAGTTATTTTCATAGTATTTGTGCATCATTGACTTATCCACAGGCGAATTATTACGTCATTTATAATTAAGGGCCGTAAAGGGGCCCCGATAATCGCTTTGTCTAGGGGCTCCGGCATCGTTAATCCGGCACTGTCTGTAACGGACAGACTTACTGACGAACAGAGTCTACACTTTGGTTATTCATATATTATTGTTAATGTAATATAATATACCTTAAGAGGCTGATATTTTTCATATAACTTATTTTAATTCTTCAGCTACGGGAGGTTCCGAGGTGAGGCTTTGTCGCCCGAACAAAGGATGATCTCACAACGCATGGACAAGCAACGCGTCACTCTGGCCTAAAATCCTTGTTTTATAGATTTATATTTATATTATTGCAGAAGAAAAGTATATGGCAAACAGTACCAAGTTGCATCAAGTTCAAACATGTTTTTTTGGAGACAGATTCACAGAAAATAGTTTCTATTGCATTCTGCATCTCTATGACAAATGGCACAAACGTCATATAGGTAAAGTAAAATTCATACTTTTTTGTTTTAAATAAAAAATCAAATCCATGACGTGTATTGTCTTAAGAAATTATGAAAATTATTATTATATAATTTTTATCCAAGAAATTAGAGAGTAGAATAGATAATTAGAGAATTTAACTGCATGAGAATTTTTGGTACTACTTTTGGGCACTGTCCTTATTATGCATACATATTGTGTAATTAATCATTATGTAGTTTATTTATTTTGTTATTATTTCGTTATGGGTGATATTAAAAAAGTTAACAGCCAAAGATTTAATGTAAATAATGTATAAAAGCATGTGCTAATATACAACTACACACATTGCCATGTTTAAATAAATTTCGAAGCAGTTCTTTTATCACAAAACACAAAACGATAAAAACGTTTTTTTTTTGTATTGGGTACCGTTTCACCAGATAAGGTAAGAAAATGTTCGACTTTTATGTGCTCTTTTTGTAATGGACATTACATCGTATTTGTGTTAGTGTGCGATCAAGGCAAATCATTTATAATTTTAAGTTTAAGATAGATTTAAAATTCACAAGCTTGAAAGACATGGTATGGATTTTGTCAATCTTTTTGGCCGGTTAACGTGATTGGATACGTTGTCACGCAAGAGCCAATAGGCGAAGTGTCCTATCTATGTTAATATTATAAAGTTGAAAAGTTTGTTTGGTTAAAAGCGCCTAATGTCAGGAACTACTGGTCCGAATCAAAAATCTTTCAGTGTTGGAAAGCCCATTAAACGAGGAAGGCTTTCGAAAATCAAAAACTGTTCAAAAAATATGCCCCTAATTTTATTACATAAATATTATGACGTTTGAGTGCCAAGTGCTCTCTTTTAATATCGTAGGTGATTCACCAGTCACCTTGTATAACATCACGCTATGACGAATAGGAGCTGAGCATCAATGAAAAATATTGCAATAGCGGATACACGCGTCAAATCGCAGGGAGCAGCTAGTTTACTTATAACCGCGTTTTACACTGGCCATAAAGATTGGCAAATGTTATACTAAAAAAGACATTGCCATACTCGTTAGTTTTATAATAGTAATGTTTGAACATTGACCAGTAGGTGATTTTTGTTTATAAGTATGTTACTATTCTTTTAAATTAACAGTTTTTATCAGGCGGTAGAGTATAACGTCTTTGCACAGCTTTTGCTGCACTTCTACGCTTGTCCGCGGAAATGCCACAATCCTTTATAAAGTCGGCGTAAAATAAAATATGCATGACTTTTGGAGATGCCGTGCCCATGGCCATGTCCACCCTTTTCTTTTCCCACTTCTTTCCCCTCCAAATACTAAATCCCGACTCATTCTTTCCAATAAACCTATACTATCCAATTTCCCAGGGCGACAACACACTCATATTTGTTTACACTTAAAATTAAATTCCCTGTTTAAAAATCAAATCCATTAATCATAATGTCGTAAGAAATTTGGAAGTAATTACTATTAAGCCAATAATTAGATGTATGCTAATGTTTATACTCTGTGTTTTTAGACGTGCTCAAATAAAATTCATTGACATATCTTTTAAAATATAATCTATTTTTAGCGCTAATTATTATTTCTAGTGTCTTCACATAAATAAGTGTCTATAACTTGCATTGTATATTTTATTATATGACTAAGTATATCTGTATATTTTGTTGTTAATATTTTTAAGGGTTTTTTGTTGTTATTATTGTTAATGCGTAATTGTTTTGTAAATAAATTCGCTATTTGTGCCAAATTTTGTTTGATTTGTTACTCTTACACATTTATAATAAGTATTAATAATGTTGTCCCAAAAACTGATCCCTGTGGGACTCTACATATACCGGGATCCCGCGGCGTTTTTAGCCATTCACAGCAAGTCTCTGAAATCGATGGCTGTAGTAAATAATCAGAAGTTTCAATATGGCATTTTTATACCATTGCTGTAAAACAACTTTGTAAATGTAAGTGATGTACCTAATCAAAAGCTTTTGTTAAATCACAAAATACCAAACACAGTAACGCATGCTTCAAAAGTATCCGTGCTGGATATCCAGGCACATTTTTTGAGGGCTGTCCTGGAATACATTACTGATAGTTATTTAATATATCGTACGTTTTTAAGTAAAATAAGAAAACATACAATTGTAGGCAGTATACAAATAGGTCTGGTTTAAGGTTAATGGTAATAATGCCAAAAGATTTGAAAAACGGTATGAAAGGTAAAATTGTTTGTTTTTGAAGGCCTTGTTAAGTATATATGTGTGGGTAAAATGGAGTATGGGGTGAGGGTAGGAGGCTGAAAATACTTTAAGATCTATTCTTAAACCTACTGAATATATGAAAATCATTAAAATTTCACCCGTTTCGGGCTTTGAACTTTGAACGTTGATAGAAAAACAACAGATGTCATGCATATCTCGTTCTATTTATTTACGTATAAATACCTACGCATTAAAATATTCATTATTACTTTCGATTATTACGTTGATATATGGTATATTTCCTAACGTGCCCTTAATCCAATCTGGAGGACATTAGGTACATTATTGTTTAAAAATATTTTTGCACAAGGGAAACTTTAAACTTGAAATAGTCTTCATCATTAGAAGTGGGCGTTTCAAATTATTGTATTTATATTTATTGTAGTTTCTATGATTTTTTTCAATCGTACGTGAAAATTTACCAAATATTATTAAGTTGTCAATAATAAATAAGAATACGTATTGATTATAACGCCGTTAAGAGTTATGTACCTAGTTCAGTCCCAAGTTCTGTTACAAATGAAAGTGCATTTTTTTAATGATTAATAATATTACTAAAATTTGTAGCTATATATCTTTAAAGTCTCAACAAAATATTAATAATAATAAATTCCATTCGAAATGGCCACGAATCTACGGATTAACGCACTGTTTCGAAGGGAAATTTCGCCACTGCTTGCTTTAAAGATTTTTTAAGAGACTCAATGTCACCTTGTGGTTTAGAGCAGACTATGTTCTCTAAAACTGACCATAATTTGAAGTCAAAAGAGTTGAGGTCTGGGTTAGATGAGGACCAGTCTTCTGCTCTTTATAAAGTCCGGAACGTTGGTTTCCATTTTCTCCAATCGTGAATTTTTTTTCATCGGCAAAGAGGATATTTCCGTGCCTTTCACCTGAGTATCACAGAAGGAGTTTTGATCGATCCACTCTCTTTAATTGTAAAGATTGATTTAGGACTAGTCCTGTATATCGACGATAAGCACCGAGCTTCAGGTCTTGTTTTATGATACGCGACAGAGTCCTAGCGGCAATGCAATCCTATTTTCTTTATTACCCCATTTCATATTGTAATTCGATAATGAACATGAATAAATATGTTAAATGAAGCGAAATAGAATAGAAGTTTTTAAAATAATAAACGTGTTCCAAATTCAAAATAATTCAAAAATTGAAAAAATTAAAGTTTTTATGTAACAGTATTTAAAGCTAGACTAGTTATATATTTATGTATAAAACAAGTACATTATACAATATCTTATATTTTTATGTATACTAAATAAACATACAAATAACTTAAATAAATATACAGGTGCTTTAAGTATACAAATTACCTATCTGTATACTTATAGCAATGTATCCATTACCGCATAGTTGCAGCACCGAAGATTTATTCCCGATTGAAGATCGCGCAAAGTTGGGAGATCCATTAGATGGTATCCTGCACGGCACAGCTAATTACGCGCGCAGTATATCACGGATCAAGACGCGGGCTTGATAAAAGTTTGCCCATCAACACCGTAATTAGACGAGGCGGGATCTCAACACGCTCAAGCTAGGTATACGAGTATGTGTCGCTTTAAGCCGCTGAAACTGATACAAGGTAAATTTTAAGCTTCAAAAAAAATTTTTCGGTAAAAGGTACATTTGTTAGTTGGAAAAATTTTATGTGTTTTTTCAGTAGTTAAATAAAGTATCTGCGGAGCTGCTTGTCTCTCATGGTCCATGGCCTCCTGGGCTTAATTAAGGAAGTAAAGTAAGTAACAGCCTATTTTTACTGTGTCGGACTGCTGGACAAAGACCTCCTCTAGACATAGGGCATAGTCCATCACGCGGCCCAAGTGCGGACTTCACATATCTTGGTAATATTATTTTTTAGATATGCAGGTTTCTACGACGTTTTTCCTTCAACGCGGAGCACGTCGTAGCACTCGAAATTACAATTAGAAAATTAACAATCCCATTGTTGCCGGTACGGTCGAGTAAACATAATTTAAGGCGAGCTCCCGGACTCTAAGCTACCACGGTACCAAGGAAAAGACCATTACAATGGCACTGGAAGCTCAATTTTGTTGCCAAATCAGTTCATATTTTGAAATTTCTAAATCCTTATTAAAATATGTTTCACGTATGACAGAGTGCTAAGAGAAAAAAAAGAATATCCGCCTTGTTACAAAATGTGGACTAATGTAAGTACCGGGATTAAACAACATTCTAAACTGGATTAATCCAGGTATTTTCATCATAAGATTATATATAGTACTAAAGATGATGTCAGGATAAGAGAGAAATCTAGTTTTGTTATAAAAAGTAATTTCCACTTGGTTTAGAATGTTCTAAGTACAGTACTTTCATTAATCCACGTTTTGTAATAAGGCGGTAAAAGAATCACACAATCGAATTAAGGAATTCCTGTTTTTTGCAATCAGTTCAACAGTAATGTAAATTGGTTTATAATTAAAAGTAGCAAGTGAAAATTCGCAGATATATTTCAAAATCAAGATGCAATGTTAAACGACTCTAATATCAACAACATTTAATATTTCATTTAAATCCCGCGGAACATTCTGTTATAATTAAAATAAAGATGGTTTTGCGCGGCAGATAATCATGTTTTATTGAAAAACTTATGCGCGCCGCCTCGCCTCTGATTGAGATTAGTTCGCAACTTGCACAATAATTTAGATTGAGCGATCATTCGGAACGCGCCCGCCGCCATGTTATTTTGGCGCGAAATTTCGCGGTTCACAGATGCTAACGTGGCATAAGTTGAGTCTAGAAATGTTATGATTTTACTCGTTAATTTATTTAATTAAAATATTTTATGATATTGTTGTTGCTCTTTTTTTGTATTCTTACATAATATCATATGTTAAATACATATTTTTGGTTAGCAAAAATTTTTCGTCACATAAATAAAGTTTTTAATTTACCTGATATTTTTACCGATTTGAATTAAGAGATTCTTCATAATAATCTGATTTGAATGAATTATTTTTATTTAAGGGTATTATTTACATTACTTATTATAGGTGGTCCCATATTAAGTTTTGTAAAAATTATTGATTCAAAGGGTTGAAATAATAAACGTATTTAAATAAAGCGTTTATACGGCAAGCGTTATATTTTGATTATTTTGGTTAGTTCCAATTGAATTGTAGAATGCTACGTATTTGTTGGATTATATTTTTATCATATTAAAAGAAATATGAAAATATCTTTTTTAAAAGAGAAATTATTAAACTTAAAAATGTATAAACGTTTCAAATTCCTTAATAATAACTTTATCGCGGACTCAATTCGAAATCAATGATCGTCCCGTAGGGAGTCTTCGGAAATTAAGTTGTTATATTTTAATGAAACGTTCCAACAAAAGACTCGCAAAGACCTCTATTTCGCAGCAAAAAAGCCACCGCACACGCGGGAACCCTCATTAACATTCTATAATCTAGTAAAAAGTTAATATCGTAATTGCGCCTCGAGAAAATAACCGTTTGGCGCAAAATCGATTTCTTTTTCGGATTCCACGAATCCGATTGTTCGTATCGAGGGGCCTTTTATAACCGTCACTTTGGATTGTTGTACAAACAAATTGGAAATAGACTTTCGAGATGTTCATTATAAAAGCCTTGGATGGCCCTTGTGGAGCGACCGCGACTCGACAAAAAATCATGTTTTGTTTGGCTTCTGCAATAATTGCTCGGTTTGTATTTATGTTTGTTGCTAACTAGCTCTTAGAGATAGCGTGTTTGGTTTGTTAATTGCTGTTTGTGGGCATAGTGTTTAGTGAAGGTAATAAAGCAGTCGTGCAAAGCATTTCTCCTTCACGCGCGACGGGGAAATATTTATTCAATGTGAAGTTTTCAAATTCGTGCAACATGGAGGCATGTTATTTACTCATAACCGACGATCACCGTCATTCGGAATAGTTTAAAAGTCGCGGACCTTCGTTAGTGTAAATATTTACACTTCGCGGACAGCCGAATAGCGTTTATAAATCAAAATTTCAATGAAAATTCAATCTAAACGCAAATAAAGATAAGTTATCTGTGGAATAATTGCTTTTATTACCACATCTGTTTATAACAATTCCACGATGGGTGGTCCGTGCGGCGTGTTTTCGTTGGCGATGTCGCGAATGGAAAAAAAATAACGTGCCGTGTTTACCAAACGGCTTACAATGTAGCCGCGAATTCTGGTTATTTTAAATGTATACTACCTGGAGCCGCTGAAATTCGTGGCGTGGCTGAACGGACGTTTATATACAGCATGAAAGCCATAACTTGCGGCAATGGAGGCTCCGATTACGCAAACGCAGACTGGATCACATATATTCATGAATTTTATGTATTGAATAGAGATGTTTGTTACCACTGAATATTCAGGCTTATGATGACCTTATTAATTTTGATAGAACATGTGTGATATTAAAAAGTCGTGTTTTTTTTTTGGCGTAAATTCGTCTATTTAAAGAGTGTTTGTTTTGTGATTTAATTCAAAAAGCACTCTTACGTACCCGTAGAAATATATTTAAAGAAAAATTAGGGACAGACATTTATATTCTGCTAAGTGTTCTTTTATCAATTTACAATTTTTCACTATCTATCTTTCAATTGACGTAAATCTGAATGATTTTTTTAAATGATGTTTATATGGAAAGAATATGACAACTTCGAGTAGAGTTTATCTAAACATTGAAGTCAGGCGCCTAATAATCAAAATAAATGTTTGACCCAAATTTAGCCTGAAGTGTAATATTTACATCAAGTGTTAAAGTTAACTCTAGAAAACTTAATCTACTTGCATCGTTTTAATATTATTTGTGTGACTAATTGTCATATAACTGTATATTAAAATCTTCCCAACCCTACAATCACGCCGGCAAATCTATTCAAAGATCAGCCAACTGCGCAAGTGATCAAGTGTGAACCAGTTTAAAAAAAATATTTTTTCATATGATGGAGCGTTCTTCCTAGATGCTCTAATAATATTTTCGAAAAAATTGGTTGATTACTTTGTTTTTGGAAAATAAAATAACAATTTTTGAGAATGTTCACACATTCATATCTCCGTAACTTATGACGTGATATGAAAAAAATATTTTTTTATCTGATAGAGTAAATTTTTTGTTTTACCTCTTCAATGGCCCTACAAAATTTTTATAATAATCAGATCACTAGTATGTTTTTAAAATCAAAATAAAAGAGAAGATATGATTCCAAAGGAAACTTTTAAGGCATTTTGAATTCGGTTTTTGTCATTTTCTGTGAAAATAAACATGTAAATTCAATATATTTTTACTTTAAAACAAAGCACCTGCAATAGCTATAGTGTATGCCTTTACATTTTAACATTACTTTCGTTCACCCAACTTTACGTGTTCAAATATGCATGTTAAAAGTCGAAGTATACTGAGCAACTGGTCAGCTTTCGCGTTTGTTCAACAAAAGTTTTCTTTGCTTTATGTTTTCGATTTACAACTCGTTGGCGAATGTCTGTGCCTTGTCCTGTTAAAAATTTATGTTTTACTTTTATTTTTATTTACTACACTTACATTTTTCTTTTTTAAATTAAAATTAATGGATATTATGTTAATGAAATGCAATCTAAATTTTTTTATTAGCTATGAAATGAAATGGAATTGAGAATATTTTATATCCTTTTTAAAATGATAAAAGAATTTATTTGTTATATATTTTATATACGAGTACAATATTGTATTTAATTTTTAGATTTATATAAAAAATTAGAAGCTTGATGACTTAATAAAAATTACGTTTATTTTCATGTACATGAAATTAAAAAATCTTTATTGATATTTAGCTTCTCCTAAGAGAATTTTCGCCACAGAACCTAAACTACGACATATAATTAACTAACCGCAAAATTATATTGCCTAAGTTTTTGCGCACGAAAGGTTCATCTACTCTTAGTATGTCTTACCTTGATGCGACAGGCAAGGACCTACGGTTACAGTGTACATCCGATGCATGCATTTTCGAGATTTATTACAAGTACAATATGGGCACTTACCAAAATAAGAAACAACAACACATTTATTTAACACCTGGTGGGATAAGCATTCACGACATTCGTCCGTAAACCGAATGCTCTTAGCATTACGTCGAGGAAACTTAACAGTATATATCGCGTAAGAGAACGCTCTTTACGTTTATCGACGTTATAATTAAACCATCAAGCCTGAAGGGGACAGGAATTAACACTACAGACGCCCATAAAGCCCTTTAATTACCAAAATAAGGCGCTCGGAGTGCACGGCGAAAGATCTAATTAAATACACATTTCGTAACACGTCGACTCAACATCCGAATTAAGGTGTGGTTGGGCCTGGAAGAGGTAATCTTATTTACAATTCAAGGAATAGATTTGACGAGGTCGCATTTAGGTTAAAAATAAATAGGTCACAGTATTTTGTTTGTTCTTCTTTATAAATATCATTAATTTAAGTTGTTGGTTTCTTTGTGGGAATAGGTTATAATTAATGTAAATAACTGATTTACTAATAGGGTTCTAGTCTAACATAACATCTTTTCACAAGGTTTTTTATTTCCCCTCCATATCCTTAATCCCGTCCCAATCCTTTCAATGCACTCACGAGTCTTCGGATAGTGCGTGTGTCTATGGGCGACGGGATCACTTACCATGAGGGGGTGTCTGCTCGTTTGTCTACCTTTCCATCGAATAAAATTACGATATTTTGATTTTTCTTGATATCATGGGACTAATTTGAAAATATGTGTCAAGTGGCCTATATAAACAATTTTAGTATTAAAAATAATTTTGCAGTCCAGATCACGTTTAGCTGATGTATTGATAAATGTATGTACATAAAAAGGTATATAGTGACATCACGATCTCCTTTTTTAAAATCAGTTACAAATAAAACATTCCTGGTGATTTGTTTCATAAGTTTTTTTATAAAAAAAAACCTATCTGAGGCTAAAATCTCTTATAACGCATTGTCTTTATTTAATTTAAATACTTTGTTAACAAAACATGAGTTGTGATGAAAAAAAGGATAAATGATCATTGTTATTACTTCTACTCGAGTTAAATAAGGTACGTCTATCCTTTGGGTTATTAGTTGAATTATTTTCATATAAGTGGATTTGTATTCTGTGGCTAAGAATTGATTAGTGGATGGTCGGATAAGTGCAATAAGAGTTGAATGCAACAAAAGTTTTTTCGTTACTCTTCGGAGTTAAATTTTGAAATAGTATGATATTTTCAATCGCCAAAAGTATTCCAAATCAAACACGTGAACAAACTGATAAAATTGAGAGCAATATGATCAATTCAAATTTTAGCATGTTCATTGTTGCATAAAGCTACAATTATTTAGTATTACAACTATCAACTTTTACGGCTCTATTTGTGTTCGTATATTAGATATTTCGAAACATCAATACCATCACGCTCGTCTTTAACACGCCGTCCCGTCACGTAGGTGTTTACCCAACGGGATAATACGCCTTATAGAATTCGGAATGCGGGATAGCATCTACGAACAAGGTTTCGGTAAACGATGGTAAGAGCGCGTATTTGAGAACTTTCCGTGTCACGTGTGATATGACGTGATATTGCGTGCTGCATGATAAGTTATTTAGATGTCTATAGCGTGCGCGTATTTGAATTTTTACTTATTCAGTATATAGAGATTGAATAAGCTTTGGCAAAAGATAAGGGAGAGATATCGTCGATGCAACCTTGTGTTTTTGTTTTCAATTTATTTTAATTTTTAGTAGATACCAATGAAGCTGCTTTGCCATTTGTATGTTCATATAATACGCTCTGAAAGTGCAAGTCAAAAGTTTGTTTTTGTATATAATTTTTAGACACATTTAAGAGGAATAGTAAGATAAATATAAATGAA
>JAOCPS010000003.1:919046-938354 GCA_025505425.1 Graphium colonna | reverse complement strand
CACTGTCGCAAACCACGGCGCCGTGTGTCTAGCTCCCCACTCTACCACGGTGCCGTGTACTCGGCCATATACATCTCCACGGCGCCGTGTAGTTGGCATTGAATGTGTTAATTACGTAGCGCCGCAGCGATAGATCGAAAGAAACCAAAATTTGCTTATAAGACTAATTTATTTTACAATATTACTTATACTAATTTAACAATAGGTATTACGACGATCGATATTTGAGTCGAAGATACTATAAACTAAACCTAACCTAAGGCGGTACCAATCATGAGCGACGCTAGGTCAATAGCGAACCCCTGCTCCTTCATGTGTCGGCTATTAATACAGATCTGTTCTCCATATTCTGTCATGTCAGTTAAACGCTGTCCCCGTTTAGTCACGCATGTGTAGAAATTAATGTCAGCAACCGCGATTAGTAACAAAAATGTAGGTGCTTGGAGTGAAATTCTTCGTATGCGCTTTCCGTAGAGCCCCGCAACGTCACATTCTTGTAAATATTTTTTTTATTATTCTGACATCCATATTTTTATGTCTAATTGCTAAATGAATATGTCTTTTATATCATTAAACGTAATTATTACAATCAATAGTGTTTTTTTTTGTCACGGGCATCATCACTGCTGGCCAAAAGTGCCTCTGCAGATTTGAGGTGGCCGGCGCTTAGGTCACCTGGCCCAAACCTCGTTTAAAAGTGACTAGCTCGAAGGCTCTCCGAGGAAATCTCGGCTCGGGCCGTCACTCTGCGTGTATTACCGGATTGGTAAACATAAAAATGTGAATCAATAGTGTTTTAATGAGTTATTGTATAAAATACTTATATAACGTTACTGCCCGTAGTAATATGGCAACCCACTGTATATTACGCATGGAAAAAATCGCAAAATATCATCGCTGATTTCTGTGACCTGTCAAAAGCATTTGACTGTGTAGAACACAATACCGTTCATCTTAAGCTTCATCATTGTGGAATTCGTGGAATAGGTATTGATGTTATTGCGTTTTTCCTCAGTG
This sequence comes from Graphium colonna, assembly GCA_025505425.1. NCBI lineage: Eukaryota > Metazoa > Arthropoda > Insecta > Lepidoptera > Papilionidae > Graphium > Graphium colonna. The sequence goes on along the minus strand of JAOCPS010000003.1, from coordinate 937,337 downwards.
GAAGTATTTTGAACGTTATTATAAATAATGTAAGCTCTTCTGGATTTCTCCTAAAATGGGTGTCCTACAGAGTTCTATTCCTATTTCTAGATTAATGATTTCCCTTTTAACGCGATAAAGGTGTGATATCGTACTATTTGCTGATGATGCTATCCTGATTATATATAAAGTTAATAGTAACGTGACAAGTTATGATGAAGTGAATAGTGCACTGTCACATATACTTAATTCGTTTAATAATAAAGATCTCGTAGTAAATGCAAATAAAAAATTACTTAAATTTCAGGTTAAATAATGAATTCCTTAATACCTTTGGATCCATGGTGTTTTTTGGAATTACACTAGATTCTAGTCTTCAATGGAACCCCCATATTTTATCTCTCGCTAGTAGATCAACCTCCGCTATCTTCGCAATTCGCAAAATAAGACCAATTACAGACGTCGAATCTGCTAGATTTGTTTATTTATTTTATTTTCATAGCATTTTATCTTACGGTATTTCGCTGTGGGTTGACGCAGCCGAGATAAACACAGTCTTCATTATTCAAAAAAGTGCTATTCGAGCGATGTACAATATTGGAACCCGAAATACCCTTCGAGATCTTTTTAAAGAAATCGGTATACTTATTAGTGGCTTAGCAATACATCGTTACCAATGTTGTATTTGTCCGTCAAAACAATTATTTATTTATATTTTTATAATATAGTGATTGTGAGTGAATGTGTTGACTTCAATAGGGTTGACGCAACAACTCTTATCTTAAATGACTACATTTGTCTGTTTTTTCTGTTTCGTGTCTATCTTTGTACAGTGGCGCCATCATTTTGGAACAATGTTTTTGGTTTTTGACGACTTTTTTGATGTATAGAGATTTTACTGCTCTGTACATAACATTATGGCTGTAGTGTAGAGGTCTTAAGGCGGATACATACTTACGTGTCGTGGCGCGCTTCGTGTATTTTCGAAACAGTATATGTCGAACCTTTGCAAAGTTTAAACGTACATAATGTTTTCTTCGGTTTCGGTTTGTAATTTTCATAAAGACCTTATATTTCTCTTAGCCATAGTCATGTAACATCTTAAGACAATAAAAGAAAAGAAGGTACTGGGTTGACCCTGCAACCAGGGGGAAACAAAATATGTATTTCATTGTCTTGACACAGAATTAGAGATTTACAAATAGAAATTACATCAGTACTTTTGAATTGACAAAGCGAAAGAATTGACAATACGAGGATTGTAGGAGACTTCAAAAATATTATATTTTGTCTTTTTCCATTCAAAAAGTAATTTTTCAGAAATTGCTGCAAAAATAATAAGCTATTATTTAAAAGTACTCGCTAGATGTATACGCGACAAGCGACGCAGTATAGAAACACTTTTGTCTGTCGTGTCGTGTCGCGCCGTAACCTCCACCGCCGCTCTGTTACTCACGCAGCTGGTTATTTTTATTATAGAGTGGTTAGTTACAGTGGCGTTCAAATTATATTAATTATTATTTTTTAATCTTATTTTTCTTTTGCCTAATAATGTACGATAAGACATCCGTTACTTGTAAAGCTGGCCCAATCGATAGCAAGCAGTTGGCGCCACGACAGAACGCGTCACGACACGACACGATTTACAAATATGTCTCTAACCCTAGTAAATGTTTGAAACCGATATGCTTATGGCCCGTCACGACAATATAAATATAATATTACTTTTCTCTATGGTCACGACACGACACGACATGTAAATGTGGTTCCGGCCTTAAGCTTGACACAGGGTTGCCATATATACGGATTTGTCCGTATGTATACGAATTTTGGAAGTCCAATACGGAAAATATTTTCTTACGGATTTATGCATGCGTCAAATTAACCCGATAGCCTGAAGAATTTATAAGAGACGTGTATTACTATTTTAAACAATCCCAAACGTAGGAGAAAAGAGTCCCAAGCGTACAGTTGCTAAACCGTATAAGGTGTTAAATCCTACACATGTCAGTGGGTGCTGCGGGGTCTCTTATTTTGTAACAGTACGAGGCGCTCATACTCGTACTTCACTGACGCTACATTTACGGATCGTTTAAGAGCAATTCTCAAATATGTTGAAGAATCCATATAATAAACTGTACCTACAGTTTTTATAGTTCTCTTTGTAAATATTTTACGATTTGAACCAATTAATGCAGTCTGAACGCCCATAAATTCACAACCTTCATGAAAATGTTTGATCTGCGTACAGAAATCTTCGAGACTGTTACATACTTAAATATCATTCATCTCAAACTGAAATTCAAAATATTATCTACACTAACCCCCAATATTTCGAACCAATATCAGAAATTAATCTTGGACCAAAAGTTGCTATGTGTCTAGTTTCAAACAGCACGTTGGTGAATCTAGACAATGTTAGATCGTTTTGCTGCGCTGTCTTGATATTTATATTGAAGGTGCAAAGCAGGTAAAAACCCGGTATAACTTTAAAGGTAATATTAATTTAAAAAAATGAAATTTTTATATCCAAATGTCATGCAATCACGCAAGGTCCTGTCTTTGGTTGATATAGCTCTTCTGTTTTCCAATTTAATTGAAACAGAAAATGTACCAGCTCTCGGTACGAAATGGCGACATATACCGAACAACAAAGATCAACCCTCCATGGAAGCTGCAGACAATAATCTGTCTCGTAATTCGTGTACCGAATTTCACACTAATTTATAATACGGATTTTGTACGTAAATACGGATATCATGCTTTTTCCATATGGCAACACTGGCTTGACATCTTTAGTTTTAATTCGGTCGGTGACAGTTGGCGCCAAATCGTAAATATAATAACAGAAATAAAGATTTAAACCTCCAATATTTATTAAAAGAAGATTTAAACCGGTTTACAGTTATTTTAATTTCTTTCCATCTATAGAAATCGTCTCATTTAAAGATGAGTTTGTGGGTTGATAAACATCGACCAAAAGATTTAATGAAATTAGATTTCCACAAAGATCAAGCTACGAGGTTAAAAAGTTTAGTTCAACAAAGTGATTTCCCTCATCTTCTTGTGTATGGCCCCTCGGGCGTCGGTAAAAAAACTAGGATAATGTGTTTATTGCGAGAACTGTACGGCTCAGGTGCTGAACGTTTAAGGCAAGAAACAATGCATTTCACTACTCCTTCAAATAAAAAAATAGAAATTATGACCGTTAGCAGTAACTACCACATTGAGGTTAATCCAACTGATGTAGGAATTCACGATCGAGTTGTTATTATGGATCTAGTAAAAAACGTAGCCCAAACACATCAAATTGACTCTTCAGGGCAACGTGAATTCAAAGTGGTAATCTTAAATGAAGTTGATGACCTTACAAAAGATGCTCAGCATGCGCTCCGTCGCACAATGGAGAAATACGTCGCAACATGCCGATTAATTCTAATTGCTAACTCAATATCACGAGTCATTCCAGCTATAAGATCGCGTTGTCTTACTATAAGAGTTCCTGCTCCTACAGAAAATGAAATAGCATCAGTATTGCACACAGTATGTAAAAAAGAAGGATTAAGTCTACCTTCAGAATTGTCAATGAAAATTGCCAAAGCAGCAAATAGAAACTTACGTAGAGCCTTACTTATGTGTGAAGCATGTAAAGTGCAGCAGTATCCATTTACAGTGGATCAAAAAGTTCCAGAACCTGATTGGCACATATACATAAAAGAAACTGCATCCATGATTTTATCGGAGCAATCACCTAAAAAACTTAGTGAAGTTCGACAAAAGCTGTACGAGTTATTAATACATGGTATTCCACCAGATATGATTTTCGGAGGACTATTATGTGAATTGGTTCGCAATTGTGATATATCAATGAAATGTCAAATAGCAAGCCATGCTGCTGAATATGAACACAGAATGAGATTAGGAAACAAACCAATATTCCATCTAGAGGCTTTTGTTGCAAAGTTTATGGCTATTTATAAAAGATTTGTTGAAGAATCGGTTGGTGATGCATTTTAATAAATGAAACTATTTCGGCCATTTGAATGAATACCAATATTTTTTTAAACTAAAAAAAAGAAGAAAGAAACACATGATATTTGTTGTTTTTATTTTTCCCTCTAAATCTACATTCATTATTTATTTAAATAATACAAATTGACAACACAGTGAATCAGTGTTACAGTAACATGTTCTAAAAACATGCTTATGTAACTAACTTATTTCAAAATAAATAACAAGTAGGTTAAAATATGAACATGGTATAATATAACATTATTAAATAACAATGTAAATTACTACAAAAAAATCTCTACTTGTTCTTAATCTTCTCATTATTCTTAAAAATTATGTTGTAAAAATTAACTACATACATTTTTATGTTAAAATATGGCACATAACATTTAATTTCAGGCATTTTTGTGTTAAACTAACAATGAAAAAGTAACATTTTAATTTATTTTGTTTTGACATGAAAATAACCTTAGACAAATAATCCATATTTGTCCAAGTTCCAATCCAACATGCACATTATTAATTATTAGTATAAACAATATACCTTACAATAAAAAAGAAGGAATGTATATTTGTTTAAGATAATTAGCAAATATATTTTTTTAACTATTGTTTTAGAATTAACAATTTATTGACCTCTGCAAGTGATGCTAGTAAGGTCACCGATTTGGAGATTTTTTTTAACAGAGCTGGACCTAAATAGGTTAAATAGTTTATGAGGTATTTAAATAAATGTTAGACACTGGTGATATTTCTGACAAATATATCACTAATTGAAGATATATAAATTATTATTTTTTTTATTTACCTTGTAGTTGATAGTCGTATAGAGAAGTTATTGGAAACAAACTAACTGTGAGTTAATCAAATTTCCACTGGGCTACTAATTTATTATTAATGTTTTAACTTGCAAAGAAGTAGGTATATTTATATTAAACATTTTGTTGTCATTATAAGAAGCTAAGATAAGATTGTTGACTGAGATTTTTCTTTATCCAAAAATAGTAGTTTGCCTTATTTTTCTAGGGTAAAAACTTATTTTAGTTTATGACGATACTAAATAAATAAAGTTAGCGTAAACGAAATTTATTTAAACTGTAACCAATAAATCTCATATACAAAAACACTAGACACATAATATCCAAAAAACTTTCTGAAGCACAATGTAAATTTTTCCACGCACAGCCTAAGCGAGCATCAATCGTATTTTTTCCCGCCTTTAATAGTTCTTAGTGTAAACGGAGTACGTTCTGTACGTAAAATTGAATTTACAAAACAAATATTTAATGTTATAACTGTCAAAATGACATATTAGAGGATGGTTTTGATTGTTAATACCGTTCTAGACTGTGCATATTGAGTTTGTTTTGGTAGATGAATGATCTCAAGTAAAGAATCATTGAATGGCAGATTAGCTTTTTTTGCTGTTTTGTGTCTATTATTCTTGTAATTAACAATTAATTTATAAAAAAAATAATTTAAATAACGAGTGCAATAGACAATCATTCGGACTTCATTACGATTAGAGCCGACACGAGCCTTATAATAAAAATTATCTTAATATCAACAATCACTGATTGTATAACATATATAATATGTATAACGTATAACTAAAATATTGCTAAATCAATTTTGACATTCCACTTCCCAGTCAGTTGGAATCAATGTGTCTATGTGCTCGATGAAACGACTGTAGGTGCAAGGATCACCACAAAACGGCATGTTAAGCTCCAACGGCACTTCTGCTTTGGTATTGTTGCGATAAAATAACTGAAAAAAAATAATAATTTAATTAAAAGTACGCATATTCTTCTAACCCATTCTTTACCAAAGTGGGCAATAATATCCCCTTGTGAGCGGTGAAGACCTCAAGGGGGGCGGAAAGAGCCAGAAAAAAACAAATGGGGGTTTTGTAGAGGCTTTTGGGGGCTTGTGATTTTATAAGATATTATTATTTTTTAATTCATTTAACTTCTAACAACAGAACATACACATTTAGTTAGGTACCTACTCATTTATTTAACTCATAAGATTGTCCACAAACAAACGAAATAAAAAGACCACAAACATTCTCATTTAAATAGTTATTAGTATTTTAAAATACATGGTAATTTTCGTAGATAATTTACAGAGGACGAGCAAACATTTTTCAACAGCTGTATCAATTGGCTGGTTCATTCAAATCTGGTTCTTACCTCAGATTAGAGAATAATCCAGATGGAGCGTTGTCAAACAGAATTGTCAAATTTAATGATGCTTACTTTTAGACATGTGTGATTCGACAACTTGTAAAAACGCATAATTCAATTCGAGTGTAAAAATTGACAGAGTAGGGAAAAATACCCCGTTATTTAAAAAAAATGTGCTGAATAATGTCAATATAACCCAGAAAAAAATAAAAAAATGGACTTTAAATTAAAATATTTATCCATAAATAACCTCGACAGTCTTTAATATAAATACTACACATTCTATGAAATTTAAGACAAAATTTATGTATCTCACAAAAAATTACCTTTGTGGAAAATATTCATAAACTGAAACTAAACAAATAATTATTCTTTTTGTATTAAAGATTTACTACTCTACAAATAGTTAATGTTAAATTATAAAAATAAACCAACGAACAAAACTTTTAACGAAAAAGTTAGGTTGACAAATAGTTAAAGAGGCATTTGGTCATGAAGATATTTATATCTTATTTTAATGGTAATACAACAGTTGTAATGTAATGACATGTAAGAATATGTTTATCAGAAAGTTAATAACAAATTTTACTGCCTAGCAAAATAATAAATTCTATTCTTAATTGACAAAAAAAAACATTAAAATACATAAAAAAATTAAATTTTAAAAAGTTTAACTGTATAAGATTATTTAAAAAAAAACAGCTGAATTGAATAAATCAGAAGCAATAAAAATATTTCACTTACATCAGTTAAAATACTCAAAATGTTGGGGCTATACAAATTAATGAATAATATAAAAAGTGAAAACAGAAGGTAAAATAAATCCAATGCGATTCAGATTTCATTAATATTTTTTGGAATATATACACAACAACATGGTCTAGGGATATGTGAAACTTTTTTAAATAACTTAAAAAGTATTGGCCTTACAAAAAACTATAGGTGACAGATTATAAAAACATTATAAAGTTCCCTTTTTTAATTAAAATTTTTATATAAAAGGTTTTGTTTTAAGATGAAATTTGTATTCATTGAATTTCTCCCAAACAAGCAAATCTTTACGAACTTCTAACTTGATTAGAACTCCATAAATTTCTATAAATCTTTGTCAAACGCATCTCCGGTGTTCATTTAATCATGCCATGTAAACAATAGCAATAATTTACAGTTTAACTTCTTCCGTTCTATCTGAGCCAAAAATTGAGTCATTGTAACCCAATATTGTAGCAGCACCACACAATTTTTTTGTTGACAAAGTTTATTATAAGTAAAATTTTGTCGATTTTCTATCTCATATTACATTTGAATAGTTTTGTGGGAATTTTTCCCCCATTTAATCTGGCAATCCTAAGAATTTTGCGTCATATGTTTACGTACGATACATATTAAAATAAGAAAATAATATAAAAAAGTATAATTAATAACATTTACCAGTGAAACAATATTCCGTGTATGGTTTTTGCAAGAATTAATAACACAAGTCAGCATTATTTCAGAAAACAACGTAACAATTAAGGGACTTATTGTTCGCTGAAAGCTTTGTTTCGTACTGATTGGAGATTCTATTTACTGACTAAAAGTCTATTCACCGCACTGGCATCAATATTCTGTCATTGCGCTCTATCTGCATTATTCTCTAATCTGATCTATCCAAATAAGAAAGCAAAGAATGTAGCATTTTATAAGGACCACGAGAAGAAGCATAATGCTTGGTCAAGTGTATCAAAACTCTTTTAATTGACTGCCAAGCAAGATGACGACGGACTTCCCGCTTCGTACAATATCACTTTGTTGATTGCTCAAAACGGCAAGCCAAACATCGGAGAATTTCGCCAGCAATAAAGGAAGCAATAACTACTATGCTTCATAAACCAACGGCAGATATTATTAGAAAAATTCTTTTGATTAATAATTATGTGCAAAGACGAATTGATGAAATTGCTGGAAACATTGAAGTATTATTGTGTAAGCACCTGAAGACCAGCCCATTCTCAACTTAGCTCTATAAGTCCACTTACCAACCGATGAAGCATTGTTGCTGTCTTACATCAGTCAGGTTATTTAAGATGAAAAAATATGTTGCCAGAAATTTAGAGAGCGATACAAAAAGCTATTTAATACTTTGAAAAAGTTTCGTCATGAGCAAAAAATCCCCTTAAATAATATTATATCAACTGCTACTCTGGTGCTCGAACAATGACAGGGTAGTACCCTGTCATTGCTTCATAGCATACCTAAAAAACGAAATTTCAAATGTCCTTGCAATGTACCAATGTACAATTCGAAAACATTTGGTTGCTATAAATTTAAGCTAATTAGTTCAAAGGACTTAGGCAAAAACTATAGAATTTTGAAAACATTTAAAAAATCGGCAAAATCAGAACATTTTTTATATTTGTTGTAATTTAGGTAAACAGTTTTGAGCAATAATCAGGTAATACTTAAAAAAATATTATAAAAAGATCCCTTAAATAACAATATAAGATTTTTTAATAAAACTAAAAGTAGTATCAGAGATTACCATAGCAAAATAAAAGAGAAAACAAAAGTTTCAGCATTATAAAATTTAGTACAGACTTAATACATTTTCTTTATATATAGTAATAGTATGAAACTCACTTTTACAAAGAAGTTATCCTGTTCTATTTCTTCATGTAGCTCCAATGCCAAGCTAGCTCCATAGTCCGGCGCCAGCAACTCCTCATAGCCAAGAGATCGCCATAGAGCAACAACATTTACATCATGCCCGGAATAAATATACAGGGACCGATCTAAATTGGCATGGCTAACTGAGTCCCCCAGGTTTTTCTTTATTTCAGCCAAAAATGGACCTGCAATGGACATTACTTTATGTTATGTCTTAACTAAAGCATGTGTAAATGTTATTTAAAATAAAGACACTACATATAAAAGTAAATTAATTAGCAATCACGAAAATTATCCTTCAGAAATAAACAAGATTTCATGAATAGCAAGTTATCATGCACTGAACTAGGAAATATGCTTAGATTTATATTAATATTTAAAAAGCAGATAATTAGTAGCATGTATTAGACCAAGGCAATGAGGGAGACTGCGAGAAAATCGAAAGGCTATTTAAAATTGTCACGTAATGAAAATGGTATGGTAACAATTTATCATTATATAACAAACCAAATATCACAAAAAAATATGATGATTTTGTGTTGAAGACCACTCCAGTAAACTGAACAACTAAAATTCTATTTGCTTAATTAGCAGTGTTCATTTGCTTATTAAAAATGAGTAAATATTGCCATATGAATAGTTTGTATGTTTTAAAAATATATTTATGATTAAATTAATAATTCTATTTATAAAAAAAATTGTAAAGACTATTTACATCAATTTCACTAGCCTTTAAATAATATGTTCTATATGTTTGCACACAAAAAGATTTTTTATGTTTAGTTTGTTTAAATAAACAAACTTTTCAGCTTTATCATAATAATATGATATTGTACAGGCTGACCGGTGAGTCAATATTTAAAACTCAAGGGTGTTATGTGTGGAGATTATATATAAACTAAAAATGTGTATTAATTGACTACAGAGTAAATTTAATCTAAAGTTAAATATTTTATTACGGAACGCATACGCATCCAAAAGGACACGGCCCTGGCGGCCACCATCTTCGGGTCGATTAACTACGCTACTCGCCATATGTTAGCAGCCGATGTCATATCCACATATCTAAAACTATGTCCCTTAATTACATAATTATGAAGACAACTGAGTGCCGAGAGCTGTTCTTTAATAATGTTACTGACAGACCAGTCACCCTGTATGTAGAGTCAAGTATAAGTCTTTATGACAAAACATTCAACATTGTGTGCTAATAAAACATCTATGTAACTTTCTCTTCTAAGCAAATGGCCTACCAATGCAAAATAAATCATTTACAGCAAAGCTCATATCAAGTTATAAATATTCTTTTAAATTTAAAATAAATTCCTAAATTATAACATAAAACAAAAATATGATATTCTAATTCAAAAAGAATGAGTTATTAAAAAGCATAGATGTATACTGTTTCAAGCGAACTTTAAAATATAATTAAAGAATATAATAAATAAAGTAAAATTCTAGGTTATATAAAGTAATATATATATAAAAATATATTTATAACTATGTGTCAATTACTTGCCTACTTTTAGCCTTTGCAATGTTTTATTGTAAGATAATAAAGCCAGACTGAGCATGAATGGTGTACGCATTTTATTTGGGAAAACATTCTTAGTCCAATCTGGAAGCTTGAGACCAGCCTCTTGCTGTGTTTGTAGCGTGCTATACAAGAAGTCTACTTCTAAAATTGTGCGCATGCTCTGATTTGTATGTTTGCTTAGGTAATCAAAGAGCTCGGCAAACTTTGGGCTAGCATTCATTTCATCTAACAGTTCTTGATACATTGCTTTCCAAACTCTGCATGGTTTGGTCTGTGCTACTATCTAGAAAAAATATGATTGTTAATCACATATACCTACTAATGTTTAATTTTATACCATATGATCAATGTCATCTTGTCTTAAAAAAATATTATCATTATGCATTTACATAACATATTGAACCATGTGAATAAACTGTTATAGCAGGTTTATGTCATGTCCATCCATGTTTTTTTATTCTAAAGTAATCATTTAACTAATCTAAAAAAAAAATGTTGTTACTTATTTATAAAATTAATACAGTTTAAATCTTACATCATCCAAGTACTTAGGCAATGAATGGACCGGAATAGGTTGCCAAGCTAGCTCAGGGTGCCATGCTTGTCTTTCTGATGGTGGATAGAAACCAGCGAGAAATGTGTATGCACTCATCAAACACCGAGACTTGTCACTACTTTTTATGTAGACATCCTTTTCATAATATTCTTCAGGAATAAAATTAGCATAATAGTTGCGGAATTTCTTACCCAATTCATATAACTGTAGTTTGCCAGCCTAGAAAAGATTTTATATTCATTTGATAAAACTTATAATTATATTAAAAAGTAAAGCAATTTTAATATGTACTTATTAGAATTTATTAATTTCCTAGTAATTTCTTTTGAGTAATAGAAAAAAACAAAATTATTAAATATTTATGTACAAATAGTAAAATATAGTATGGTTTACAGTACCAAACACTGTATATACTAAAATTTAATAAAATTATCAGCGAACCTGTAAATATTATAAGCAATATCAGCAATATGACTTCTTTCAATTATGCAATAAAGTTTTGCAAAAGATAACATTAATTAAATTAGACTTGTAGCTAACAAATCACAAACTAAAGAAATTATGACGTTTGTAATGGTAGCCATCCTTGCCAATAGCATTCACAATTTTTTTAACAAGTCAAACAAAACATCAAGTTAAGATCGCAACATATTACCTACAGCTAATGATGCCACTTATCAAGCAACTTGACTGGGCAGGTGCTTTACTAACATAGGCTATGGCTAGCTGATGAGATTCCCAGGTAGCTATTCCTACCCTCAATCATTAAAACAATTCTAGTCCCATATACCTAAATACTAGTCTATGACTAGCAATGTAATATTATAGATGTCCACATGGTCCTATTGTTAAACACTTAACATGACACAGATTGTCTGCTAGGCTGAAAACACTAGCACAAAAATTATATTACATTCAGACATTTTATTAAATAGTCTAGTAAAATAAAAAAAAAACATGACTAAGGTGATATTTAAGTGTTACTGTTACCTAGAAAATCAATTTCATATCAGTATGCTGTCTAGCATAAAAATATAAAATATATAACATAGATATTAAAAAAGAAGGATTTCATGGTCCAAAAAAAATTAAATACTACAGTCACTTTTAACAATTTTCTTTATTCCATTCTAATGGCTGATAATTGGGTAATTTTACTGTGTAACTCAATTATTTTTAGTACACATACATAACATTTATCATTGCAGCAGATAATTTTATTATAAAATTCTTAGTATTATATCTTAACAAGATTTTTAAGTAACATTGCAGTTTACTCACATTTGTTAAACTTCCAAGTCCATCTGGCCACTGATAGTTCTTAAACGGATCACTATTATAAGTTGTAGTAGGAGTTCTTGCTCCATGGCGGAACAACTGTAACCCAAATACTAAGTTAAATTATAAAAATATTTCATTACATTGCAATTATTTAAATTGAATATAAATTTTAATTAACCAGTCTATTTTCACAAAAAATTACAAAAACAGACTTCAAATGCCTTAAAAGTGTACTTTTGAAACATATCTTCTACATAATTTTTTAAACAAACTTCTGATCCAATCTTTTTGAAAATTTTGTCAGACCATATTAGAAGTATAACCAATTAGACAAAATTAAATTTTAAAATCAGTTCTTAAGTGGCAGACATGTGGGAACATATCTGATGTTTTGATTGGAAAATAAAATGATATTATTACATATTGGATGCATGATTTCAATGTAAAAAAAAAATTATTGATAGAAAACCGTAATTAATAAGACCCGTGTAAAGCATAAATTTACTGCACATGATAAGTTTTTGAGAAAAAAAAAATAAAATTTGTAATTTGTATGAAGAGCCACCATTTTTGACACCCAATCGCGACATCCATAAATATTATATATAGGAAATAATACCAATTGGTTGATATTCCATAATCAATTCAACACATATACATTTTTTTACTTTTGTGTTCTAATTTTGTACAAAATCATTTAATTTGGTACATAATCTTAACATAGGTCTTATCAATTATGGTTCTCTTTAGACGAAAATTTAATCGCTTATGCAGCCAATATACATTATTACCAGGAAAATTACAGAACCACCTTTTTCATAAAGATATGAAAAATTTATGAAATCATTTTGGAAGTATCAGATGAAAAAAATAGGTTTATAAATAGTGGAAATATGCATGAACAAACATAAAAAAAAACAAAGAAACATCCTAATTGAGAACCCTTCTTCTTTGAAGCCAGTTAAAAAAAATTAAGGAGTTACAATGTGTTATGTATTTATATACTTACCACTATTACAAGGCGTAATGTTTTAGACTCATATGGTAAGGTTTCACTCAAGACACAATATCCAAGGAGACAACTTAAAATTGCTAGTCCCGTGACAATTACGGCAATGGTTGTTGATCTTCTAGGTATAGCGTAACAAGTAGATTGAGGCACTTTAGGTGATGATGATCTTCTCCATGTATTTTCATCATTGTCGTACTCCATTATAATTGATCTACGTGTGGAATTAATTATTTACAAGTAAATTTTTCTTTGCCAACATTTTAATTTTTAAAATATATTGTAAACCAAGCACTTGAAAACTTTTAGATAATGTTAGTCTTCTTCATTTCAAGCTTTACCGACTACTTCTTAAGGTTTATTAAAAACCTTATTTCTCAGGATTCACAAGGTAATCTATTGTACTCAATACTTAGTCTTAGGTTATGCTTAACCAATATCTTAGGTCGTACGTAACGTAGAACGTATATAGTTTTATAGTTAAACTATCTGACCTCGAACTCACTCTGACACTCTGACTCCGATCTGATCAGAAATTCAACTTCTTTTAATCCTATTCAGTAACTTGACAGATAAAGGGTGACCAGTTTTTGACAAAAAAAAAGCTGGTGGGTAAACGTAAGAGTGAATAGAATTGAATGAACTTAAATTATGTACGTATATGCAAACTATTTATTTATTATTTTATAACTGTTTTTTAAAATGCGATACACATTATTAAATACGATAGTTGTAGGGTAATTCAAAATAAAACAACTCAGAGATATGTTTATTGTTTTCTCATCTGAATCAGATGTATCACTTTCACTTACATTGATTATAAATAAATAAATAAAAGACATTTAATCAATCCAGCAGTAGTGATAAAGTGAACAATAAAACAGTTACTCTAAAAAACTTAATCTAAAAGAATATAAAAAAAGAATACATTTAATAAAATTAATACATCTAGTTTTACATAATAAAGGTTTTGTTGATGTTAATAACATTGCGATGCCGGATCGATAGGGTTTCAGCTCAGCATTGTGTTGACATAGAAGCCAACGCTGGTATTCTGCTGATACCCATAAAAAGACTTCCTAACTGCATATAACAAGTAGTAAATTGGTTCAAAACGCATGTAAAAATCAATATCATAGGTGAGTCACCAATCATCCTTATATTAATAACTTTAAAGCATCTCTCAGATGGTGATGTTCGAGTGTGACTCGCCTATCGAGGTTTCCGTACATTACAAATTTCATATATTAACTTGCCATAGATTTCTGTAAGTTTTAGTGTTTTCTTGTTCTTCTTTTTTGTCGTGCTGTTCATTTGCTGAAGGTCGTGGTTATCTTCATGTGCCTTCACAGAAGAATGAACGAGCAATCTCCACACCACTCTGTCCTCGGCTTTTCTCAGTGCTTTTTAACCGACTTCAAAAAGAAAGAGGTACTCAATTAGACTGTATGTTATTTTCATATGTGTGTGATTGGATTTCTCTTCCAGTTATAAACTGATTTCCAAAATTGTTTTTCTTCATTTGAAGGGATATAGTTACATAGTTTTAATGAAAATTGATCTTATAATTTCTTTTTGAAATCAACATAACTGAAAAAATTGTTTCACGAACGTTCGCTTTTAAGGTGCTGCAAGTAGGATTCGCTGTTATATGAAATAATTATTAATAGCTTAAATAAACCTCAAACTATTTATCTTAAGGTTATAAAAATATTTTAAGGTTATCATAATAATTATTGCTATTCATTTAACTATTTAGTTTGCATAACCTTTTATTTTATTTTTTCTTATTTATTTCTCAAATAAGTAAATTAGTTTATTAAGTTCACATATCCGTATATGGAATACGACATTCATTTTTGTAGCAAATTTAAATTCAAATAGTTCATAAGTTTCGAAAAAAAAAACAAATATATGAACAGACAGACAACTAAGTGATCCTATAAGAACTTTTTTTTTATTTCGATTTTTTTTTTCAAAATTTAACTAAATATAATAAAATATGTTACGCAATACTGTTTTTGAGTTTTTCAAGAGTATCAGAAATTTTATCACAATTAAACAACTTTACGGATTTTTAGCGTTTTTTTTTAATTTGAAACATATGTTTGTTCACGAAAGTTTCATTCGAAGTCCTTAAAGATATGCATCTTGTATTTCAGTCTTGATTGAAACTTATAATAAAACAAGATACTTTAAAAGCATTGCAACCTAACAAAGTATTAAAATTAGCTCTGTTTCCCGACCGTTATTCCCTTTTTTTATTGTAATGATCGGCATAATCTCCCTTTTTCGCCGCAAAAATATATTAGCCCATTCTATATAAAGTGTAATTTATGAAAAAATTCATCTTTAAACTCGAACGAATAAATCTCTCCCGAAATTTACTAGGCCTTTTAAAATTTATTGCGCGCATTCATTTTTCTGCTTTACAAAAAAGGCCAACAGAAGGAAAATACTAAGCATCGCTACTAACAAATGTGCGTCGCGTACATATTGCCCTGTCACTGGATTAGGGGCTGTACTGCGATCCTTCACACTGGCAATCTTTACACGCATCTACGGGGACCACAAAAAACGTTTGGCATTTACCCCGAATCACTTATCTGCCACTGTTTCCCTCAATAGCAATTTTTGGGTAAAATATATTTATTTTTACAAAAAGACAGTATTCCCCTTTATTTTTATCTGATTTCAAAAAAGGAGAAGGGTTCTCAATTAGGTTGTTTCTATTTTTTATATATTTGCGACATTTATGAACCGATTTTAAAAATTCTTTTTTTATCCGATACGTCCCAAAATGGTCCAACAAATTTTATATAAAAATCGGATTAGTAGTTTGTTTTTAAAATCAAAATGACGAAAACATATGTTTCGAAAGTACACTTTTAACGCCTTTTATGTCGGTTTTTTTAATTTTTCTGTGAAAATGAACTTGTAAAATTTTCTAGAATTTGAACTCTTCCGATAGATGAGTGTGCCCGATCTTAAAAAGAGATTTGAATGTTTCTGAGTCATATTCGTCAAGAAATATCGAATTCACAAGGTAATGATTGACTAAACATCGTCCACTATGATTATTCAGTCCTGATGTTTAACTAATAAATATAATAATAAATCTAATTATTCATAATTACAACCGTTTTATGTATGAATTAGTCACTTTGTGTACTTGAAACAATCATTATGACACCTTGGTTGCTCACTTACATTTTACGAAAACGTCATCTGCTTGAAGGGGGCTTTTTTAGGTCGAAGGTATACTCACGCTTGTTTATATTGCTCATTTCTGTAGTAAATAATCTAAATCATCAGAAGGATGGTATTACGCCATGATTTAGTAACAATGATTCATCAACATTGACTAAAACACGGTAAATCAAGTCTGGTGTAAAAATGATGAATGAATTGGAGATTTGTTTCGTTATTTAATAAACTTATATTCAACTGTCGTACAGTAGGTAATAGGCAAAAAATGCTATGCGTTTTTTTATTTGAAATTTAACAAATATTTTTTTACAAAAAAAAAATACAAAAACTGACTTCGAACGCCTTAAAAGTGGACTTTCGAAACATATCTTCACAGTTATTTTGACTTTAAAAACAAATTACTTATCCGATTTTTATAAAAATCTTGTATGATTATTGTGAAAGTGTACATAAAATAAAACATAAACATTTGATTTGAGAACTTTCCTCCTTTTTTTAAATTCGGTTAAAAATGGGGCATATCTTTACGATTAACGTACATATATAGGTCGCTTTGAATGTTATCTCCTTTATTTATGACGTGCACATTTTATTTGTTTCAAATAAATATACCGTACAATCCGGTGTATTTTTGCCGCATTCTATGTACATTTATAATAAATAAAGTTGAAGAAACGATTTATTTGAATTTCGAATGATATTACATCTTTCCTCAGTTTACCTCTAAATTTTAAATACCCGAGCATGGAGTATCTTATATTTTAGACAATCGCGTGATCAGTACCTTAAAAATCCAGCCCAATTAAGAAATAACAACACAATTTTACCAATCCTTTTGAGATGCGAAAGCATGACCTCTCTTGTAAAACATAAGCTATTATTGGGTATATTTCTTTTTAACACCAACAAAAGCTCCTATGACATATTTGCGATTGATGCAAAAGTCGAGAAGCGTCTGAATTTCTAGAAGAAATCGGTTAAATTTCCGTCCGAAATTTGTTATGTGCAAACAGCTGTTGATTTCGATGTATCAATATGTCTTTAATGTATAAAATGAGATGGTAACTCAGTGTCTGGGCGTTCGCCTTCATTTTACTCGGGGGGAAATTGAGTTCCATACCCCGGCACCAATGAAATTGTCAATTTTTTAAATGCACTTTTAAGGCCTGTTTATTAGGTGCTCTGCGGGGAAGGAAAACATAGTGAGCTAAACTTGCGTATCTATGAAATAATATTTCTAAGATATGTGAAATCTACTAACTCGCACTGGGGTACTAACTGTGCTGGAATATACCCTATACCCTCTTTTAATTGGAAGCCTTAATCCAGCAGTGGGATAATACAAATAGGTTTTTACTTACTTTAGTTTAAATATATCTTTTTAAACGATGAGAAAATCAGCAGCAAAATTTAAATTTAGCTTATATAGAGCCCGCTATGTAAACTCAATAATGTGGCAAAAAAATCTAACGAGAAAGGTAAATCGTTTATGTATCTCTTTGTTACGTTTTTTGGTCCTTTTAACATTTCAGGTATAAAACATATATCCTTTAAAAATTTATAACAACAAATACTAAGCGATGAAACAAGATATTGAGAAAGAGCAAATTAAGATGCCTTATGACTAGTCTTAGTGATCAGATGGATCACTGATTACACATATAAACTTTGAAGTCGACTTAAACTTGATTTTCACTACCCATTTGATTCCTGTTGTATTCCAGTTAAATAATAACTAGTTAAAGATAACAGCTTTTCAATTGGGTAATATAAATACAACAACACATTTTAACGGGTAATTAATAGAATCAGGCGTTACTTTGCGGAAGTCCATAGTATACAATTCTATAAGACCGTTTAATTAGCAATATTC
>JAOCPS010000003.1:886499-898906 GCA_025505425.1 Graphium colonna | reverse complement strand
ACAATATAATTTCAGATGAACAGTTCGGGTTTCAGCCCAGTCATTCATGCCCACTTCAAGTTTACCAGAACAGAAAAGAACACATTCTGGACGGCATACATAAACATCGACCATATTCTATAGAGATGGGTGCTGTCTTTTTCGATGTCGCAAAGGCTTTCGAGCAAGTTTGGTACGACGGCTTAATTGATAAGCTGAACACTCTCCAAGCGCAGGCTCGTGCACATGTTGTGAGCTTACTTATTGAATCGCTTTTTCCGATATCGAATCGACGACACATACTAAAAACAAGGATAATCTTATTAGCCCAAGCTTTTGTCTACAAAAGATGAAAAAATAATTTATGGGCCAAGGTATATGCAGGTATAATAGAATCCCACCAGCTGTGGGATCTGAACCTACCATTAGACCAATTTAAGTGCAAAATTAAAAATACACTTCTGCGTAAGGCTTAATATACCGTCGCAGAATATTTTACCGATTGAAATGCGTGAGATAAAAGCTGTTGATACTTGCGTAGGTTATACGAGATAATTGTTATACAAATAATTGTAAACCAACATTATTTTAAAAGAACAACTGCTGAGTTTCTCGCCCACTTTTCTCAGCAAAATCTGCCTTCCGAGCTGGCGGTAAAATCATCGCTAACAATAATGTCGAATTGTAATATCAATGTAAAATTTTAACGTTTCAAAGTTTGAATAAAGATATTTTGAATTTTGAATTTTTTACACTTTTCAAATCTCCCCTTTCTGGAAGACTAGTAAATCTTGAATCTTTTCAAGCAGGGAGTGTCGAATTGGCGCGGTTGTGTTAATTTTTTTCGTGAATAAGTTTTTATTAAACAATTAATTTTTTTTAAAAAAGTTGGAAAAAAGAGTCATAACTCAGATGAATTTGTTTATATGTTTGGAAACTTTGCTCTTCCAGAATTTTTTAACTTACTGGTTACTTCCAACAAATTTTCGTAAAACCACCAACTTAAAAACAACAACTACATTAAGAAAAGTTTTAACTAAAATCTTATACTTACAAATTACCTCCATGGATTTTCAAAAAATTGTTCCTGTAGTTGTATTTTTCAAGTCTAAATAACTAGAAAGATAAATAATGGAAACCATGTTCTATGGCGATTGAATCTCATTTTTGGGAAACATTCTGTGTTTCGAGTTGTGTTAACATCAAAATACTTCGCAAATGATTAGCCCAATTGCTCGGGTATTGGCATTGGCGCCGAAAGATATGAATTCGATTTCGACCATATTAAAATATTTCTATAGCCTATAAATAATCGTTTTGAATTTTTCTTCTTTATATAAAGCCAAAAATACGACAAGATTATAACACTTGCCAGCTTCTTTAATACAAATGATAGTGACGATGACCATTAAAGTTGACAAGCAAATATTAAAATATAAAATTCAAAAACTTTTGTCATTAGCGCAAAGATGTCTTATAAACTAAGTGGTCTATTGTTACAAAAATAGTAAATTGGACCATGAATCTATGCTGTTTTCCTTTTAAACGATTTAATAAAAGAAGAGTGATCATAATTTAATTGATAAATTTATAAGGGACGTTTACGCCGAGTTTATTTAATTTCAAGATGATTAATGACCATCCTTTTAACCGACTTCAAAAAAAGGAGGAAGGTTTTCAATTCGAATCATTCTGTTTTTATGCATGTTCACACATATTACCGCCATTAACGACTCAATTTTTATTTTTTTTATCTCATAGGGTATAATTTCGAATTAGTAAAGAAAAACTAGTTTTACAGTTTAGTAGTTTGTTATTTAGATACAATTAAAATAAATTAGAAATGTTCTCTTATATCTCTGCTACTTATGAACTGATTTTAAAAATTATTTTTTTATCTGGTAATACTTCCAAAATTTTCATAAATATCGGTTAGTAGTTTCTTTTTAAAATATAAATACGAAGAGAGAGAGATAGGTTTCGAAAGTACACTTTTAAGTCGTTTGAAGTCGCTTTTTGTAATTTTCTGTGAAAATAAACTTGTTTACATATTTATTCTAATATGGAGTTTAATCGTCTACAGTGAAACTAATAAAACATTCCAATTTGTATAGATCAGGATACAGCTTAAACGAAATAATAATAAGCAGTTCGCTTTTGAGCGTAATTTTTTTTCTTTCTTATTCTGACAATTTTTATCTAAAGAGGAGTATTTGTCACGCCATTCCTACCGTCAGAAATCATTAGTCACGTCCTTTTGTAGATTATGGGACAAGTCACAATCTCCAGAGATTTCAGTACCTCTTTCTACCCTTCAAATACATATTTAAAATACCTCGGTACCTAATTTAATTTTTTAAAGCGGAAGAAAATATAAGCATGGTAGTTTAAATTATCTTTATGTGGTTATTCCTTTTATTTTAGTAATTCATAAAAAAGCCACAAATAATTATAATTTTTAACAAAGCTGAATAAACCGTATTTTATGGAAAGCTTACAAATAAGTGAATGGCGTACATGATAGCATTAATAGTGGAACCTCTATTGTACCTACATACAAAGTGAGCTACGGTTTTAATGATATGTTTTAAGTGTGCGAGTGGTTCATTTGATGGTTTGAATAAGGCGTCATGTATAGGCATCTACGACAACCAAAGCATAGGCTGAAGCTATAGCAGCTAATGGAATATTTAAGAGAAGTGGTCGTTGAGAAGGAGCTCGGCAAGTTGCTTCTTATTGTGAAAGGGCAAAACTTCTACCATCGTCGCTTATACGCTGAGGTGAAGTTCGTGTATGTTGCTTTTCTTGACTATTAACAAATGCTGGTGGCCAAACCAGACTGCTGGACGTTTGAAGATGCCTTTGCATTGGGGAGTTTTCACTCCTGAGATATGAAGTAGCAATGCTTACATTTTTTCGTACAACTTAAGAGCAGCAGGCAGGAATATAAGCATAAGAAAGACAGATAGAGTGCGGAAAACAGGTTGTGGTACCTCTCGATCAAGCAAGCTTTTATAAGACATCTATGTGATTAACAGTTCTCCTGACCGAATTTTGGCGACGGCAGCCACTCTACCCAGCAACCAGCCAACTGCACATGTGATGTTATAGTGCACAGATTTGTACGCAGACAGTAGTGCACTCTCTGGTTCGTTACTCTCATAGCCCGATGGACCGGATATCTGTCTATGATATAACCGCCCATCCGACGGTTCGGCAAGGGATCGAATTTTATATATCTAACCGACCTATTATCAAATATATAGGTAAGATAAAGTTCATTATTAAATACAAAACTAAAACTATTAAATTTAACATTCCTTAACCATCACTTCTGCAGCTTTATACATAATTTTGTTACATAACTCATATTTAAAACCATCTTTATTTGGATATTAAACAGCTTTTAATTTACTGTTTATGTCCTAAATTTAGATTATCAAATTATTACCGGAATAAAGGAAGTCCCAAACCTTGCCTTTCTCTTTTCACTTACAAAGTTTTAACTATTATTATGAACGATTCTTTAAAACTTGCTAAATTTCTCTTAATTCAAAAAATTCATTTAGATTCTCATCCTTAAAACTATAAATTGGGCTACTACAGCTCCATGTTGTAGGTAAGCCTAACTTATTATAAATTTAAAGACTCAAAATTTTCTTCGGAACTCATTAAAGTTAACTATAGTTAAAGATTGAAAAACCTGCAAAATAAAATAATGAATAGTAAAATGTTGTCGAAATATGGACGAAAGGCGAAGAGGGAATAATGTAAGAAATTTGGGCTGCTGCTGCGTAAGATATTAAAAAAAAGTCAATGAAAATTAAAAATGCAATTAAAGTCGGAGAATGGATGTCGCTTGACACAGATTTTGTGTGACTCTGGTCTGTTGTAAAATAATTTACGCTATGGCCAAACGACTTAACACATTTTGATCAAAAACGTAAAACACGCGAAAACCTTTTAATTAAAATATTTTTTACGATCTCTGTAAAAATAATTTATATTTATAATAAATATAGATTTGATAATCTTTTAAAAAAGATATTAGTGAAATACTTATCCTTTTTAAAAGACAAGTTTGGCAGTCTTTTTTATTCTCACGAAGCTCAGACACCCGGCTTCTTTTGACGAACGTTATTAATTTTAAATAGTAAAATTTTTAAACGGGAATCCAGAAAAAATTTATTAAAATATTACTAACTTTATAACTTTGATGTTTTTTCTTAGTAATTCTCGTTTTGTTAGCTCTTTAATATTTAATTCGACTAAATAACAATAAATTGTAAAAACAAGTGTTATGAAGTGTAACACTGTTGTTTGTCCTTAAAAATAAAAATAAAAATAAATAAATAAAAAACGTTTTGTGCGTAACAAAAAAAAATAAAAGTTTGGCAAGATGGTGTCCTGCCATATGCAAGAATGCATTTAAAACTTGAAGAAGTAAAGGTGAAGACACTACCGTCCGTCTGACGACAAACGAAATACTATATGGCATTTCGCTTCACTATGTGGCAAGATATCTGTCTAAACAATGAATGTTTTACGTCCATTTCCATCAAAATCAATTTATTTAACTGTCTGGAGAATTGCTCTTCGACATTTAATCCGTAAATGTCATTGAAAGTGATTTCCCTGGCGCATTTTGATGTGATGTAAAATATAGAATCAGACGAGACAATTGATTTAATTTGTTTGTCAATGTAAATACGATAAAATTTTCGTTTCTTTACATCGAGGTCAAAATTTTATTTTCAAAATATTTTATTTTAAAGTTTGCTGTGAATATATCATTTAACTCCTATCCCCTCTTAATCCTTACCCCGACCCATCCTATCCAAAAAACCTATTGGGTCCAGTTTTCCAGGTTGACAACGCACTCACAACTCTCCAAATGTTGCGTGTGTCCATGGGTGACGGGAGCACTTACCATCGGGTGATCCGTCTGCTCGTTTGTCTTCCTTTCCATAAAAAAAAACTTATGACAGCATTAAATAAAAAAAATGTTAGCAATGTTAAAGTATCGATCTGTGCTTTACCTTGTATTGTACGTTGCAAATGTTTCAGTACCTTTTCGTTCGACGAGTTGAAATATTGTATTCTTGGTAAAATTGTTCGACCCGAGTAAGGTTGTATCTGAGTCATTGTGACCAGTCGAATAGACTCGGTAAGCCGTACTAAAATTTCACTTTAATAGTTTACTGTATTATACGTCTATAAATAATGTTCCCCCGAAAACAAGACCGAACTTGCATACTGAAAACCAAAGAAACATAAACTTCAATTTATTTATCGAAAATAATTACTTTTTTAAACATACGTTAACTAAATTTAATTTATGAGTGACAATAAAAAAACACGAGAGACTCGAATCACCAGATTCTAATCTAGTAATACCACTGATTCTTATAGGTCATATTTTGTCTTTGAGAATCTTATGAACACAAAGTTAATGCCTTCTTAAGATTATATATAACTTTACAAATCGGTTTCGGTTCTGGTTCGGTTCGGAAAAATAAAAGCCAATTAAGGTCTAGTCCCTACGTCCCTTTTAAAATCAGTCACACGCTTATAAAAATGAAATGCGTACATTAATATAACATATAATATATTATAATTTGTCAAATTAAGGATAATATTTTGGATTATTACAGCATTTCTATGCTGGAGGTAGTATACATATCGTTAATGAATATATTCGATTACTATAATTATTTTCTTAGTAGTTAAACAGTTACGGTGCACGCATTCTAATACAAAAAAAAACTAGTTTCTTCTGTCAATCATCATCATCATCATCATCATCATCATGAGCTTATCGTGGTCCACTGTTTGACGTGGACTTCTTCTAATGCTATCCACCACGAACGTTGGCTACTCGCATCCAGTCGTGTCCTGCAACCCTGCAAACATCGGTGCTCCTGAGGGCGTCCTACAGAACGTTTTCCGAGACGAGGTCTCCACTCAAGTGTTCGTCTACCCCAACGATCATCAGTTTTGCGGCTAATGTGGCCAGCGCACTCCCATTTCAGCTTACTAAACTTGAGAGCTATGTCGTTTAGTTTAGTTCTCTGTCGGATCACCACATTTTAGTGGTGATACTTCAGAGATACCTGGAACATGGCCCTTTCCATAGCTCGCTGAGCGACTCTGAGTTTGTGGATTAACGGTGCCGGTACGGTAAGTATTCAAGTCTCGGCTATGTTGCGAAGACGCATATTTCGAAGACCTTTAGGAACTATGGAATATACGAGGAGAGGACTCGATGTAGTTTCCCACACTGCATTTTTTTATGGAAGGGAAGACAAACGAGCAGACGGTTCACCTGATGGTAAGCGATCCCTTCGCCCAAAGAAACTCGCAACATTCGGAGAGTTGCGAGTGTGTTGTCAACTTGAGTTATTGGATAGAATAGGTTTATTGGATAAGATTGGGGCGGAATTAAGGATTTGGAGGGTATAGGAATAGGAAAAGAAAAAGGTAGACATGGCCATCCGGTATCCCCAAAAGTCATGCATACTTTTTTATGCCGACTTTATAAATGGCGGTGGTACTTTCCCGAGCCAGCACGGCTGTAGAAGTGCAGCAAAAGTTGTGAAAAGATGTTATGATCTACCATCTAAACCCAATACAATCAAAATAATAATTAAAAAAAATATTAATGCATTTTCAAACAGTACATTACTTACAATAATAAATGTACTGACAATTTAAAAAATCAAAAAAATGATAGTGGGAGGGAAATATAACGTATAAAATACAATACTTCATAGGCGTGGGGTGTCCAAATCATGAACTAAATTTTTACAAGATGTACTTTATTACTGTACGCTTTCACAGAAAATTGTTTAGTGGCTGTTGTTTTTATATTTTCGTAAGTTATAATTTTGATATTCGTAGGATTATAATTGATGACATTTTATGTTGTTGTAAGTATGTAAACGAAATTTAAAAATATGTTTATTAAGTATACAAAAAAAAATTTTGTTTAATAGTATGTTATATAGTCTTTTCAAATATGCTTTCTTTCTTAAAAAGTTAAATATACAAAAGCCACTCTTCGATTTTTCTTTAACTTAACTGACTTTAATCTCTTTATTTCTAAGCTATATTTTTAATCTCGAAACTGCTTCAGTGCAAATCACAAAAGACTTATGCAATTTAAAAGAAAATTTTCTTATTTATATGTAAACTAGAATGTAGAGGTGCTTTTTGGGCTATGCAATACTTATATTTCTGTATTCAGTGGGACTGAATATATTTAAGCTGTGTATTTTTGTACGATAAGCTAAATTATAAAATTTGTTTATTTTTAAAATATCACTTAATACTTATAAAATTTAAATTTTAGCCTTTTAATGGATGTGCTTTCAAAAGTAATTCCTGAGATTAGCGCATTCAAATAAACAAACAAACTCTAAAGCTTTATAATATTAGTATAGATGTATTAATATATTATTTAAATAAACACGTCTGTAACACTGATAAACTAAATACCAGATACGTTTCAATTACTAAAAAAAGGCTCGGCACCGCCTTATAATCATGAGTTTAAAATATTTAACAATATTCTTTTAAAATATTGCTCAGCTTAATACATTTTAGAGGCTAGTAGCGTGAATGACCTTTGGGTGTTTATGTATCTGTTAGATATATACTTAGATACAATAATGTAGAAACCCGAAAATTTAAATTGCTTCTAAAAAGAATGTGAATAGCCACACCCCTGATTCCTATTGTAAATTAAGATATGAAATAGAAGTCGATTGAAGACGCAGTAAAATAATCATTCTTGTTAGATTTTGCATCTAGTATTTTCAATATCATTTAAAAAAGCTACTATTTTTAAACCATGATTATTTTTGAACTCTTGTAACAGAAGCCAAATGTTTCCTTTTATTGCATATTCACGTTAAAGATGTCATGAGAATATGTGTCTATGTGAATCAGGCTGGCGGAATTATTAAGGGTTGACCAGTAAACGATGGTAGATGGAGTAAGGTTGTCACCGAATGATAACTTCGAAACGGAGTCGAGTAGTGTTGGGTGTCTAGCAGCTAGGTGGGTCAACGACATAGTACAAATCACCGGAAAGAACTCGATTGCAATGGCGTGGGACAGATGACGGTGGCATAGACAGGGAGTAATATACTCAGCAGTGAGTAAAGGAAGGCTGAGCATGAATGAATGACTAAGAAAACAAAGTAAGGTTAGTGAATAGGAATTTCACATATTTAAAGAGTGGTAGAGCGCCCTTGTCCACATTTAGTTTATAAGTTTAGTTTTTAGTCAATTGTACTGTGTTTAATGTGAGCAATAAAGTGTTTATCTGTCCATCTATCTATCTATGATATTAAAAATTTCACAAATTGTAAACCTTATTTGAAGCTCGATAAATAGAAAATAAAAATTAACTAATTACCATTATTAACCGTAACTACGGTTTTAGCTCCTCAGTAATGAGGAACGACCCTCAGTAATGAGGACCACGACGCGAGGGGTCGGAGGGGTTACGGTTTTCACTATGCGGCACGCATTAAACGTAAATGTGCCCCATTTTTAGCACCGCTGTTAAAAATTCCCCTTTGCACGAATAAAAATTGAAAACACTGCATAACGCTTTCAAAAAAAAATTAATGCTATAACTTGTATGGCAACCGATAGTAGTGCCCACCATAGCCAATTTCCGTCCTGAATCGGGAAAAATAAAATGAATATTTTATTACTAAACCACGCAATTTTATTATTAATCCATTGAATAAATTAATTGAACGGTTAAGCATAGTAAAAATATCTTAACTTAACAATAATTAAACTTAAACAAAATCTTAAATGTCTGTACTTAGTTTAACAATTAGCTTAATAGGCAGTTTAAAAGTTATGTATCCCTTTAATTTCAAATTGCCCAGAATTTGTTGAAATTAAACGAATTAATTTATTATTCAATTAAGCTATTAGGATGCTCGGTTACGATCATTTATTATTATAATCCCTCGACGGGCATTCTATTGTTGATAATTTATATTAGCGCTGTGCAGCATTTTGATGCTTAATTTTCTTTGTTTTCTCATAAAATAAGAGAAAATGGTTTATTCAGTCGGTTTTCTTATGAAATAAATCTTCGTTCTCAATGGACTGTAGAATAGTATGAAGTGTATGGGAACTACTTTTTAGTGTTCCGTCCACTAGGAACCCTTATAGTTTCGTCATATCTATTCGTCTTGGGCTTGTACTCTGTCGCTTCTGCACCGATTGTCACGAACATGGGGGGAGAGATCTATATTGGAGATTAAAAAGTTGGTTTTTAAAATTATGTAAAAATATTTTGTTTTCACCCCTTCCCAGACAACGAAAAAAATATTTTTGACTAATAACAGCGTGTTACGTATTGTTGAAAAGGTCTCTTGGAATGCAACAAAATTGTTTTCAACCATGTAAATCAAAAACCCCAGTCGCGATATCCTAATACAAAGTTCAAATTCGATTACAAAAATTTTGAAAAAAATGTGCTATATACCTCTAAGTAAGTACTTTTAACTAAAATACATACACAAAACAACATGGTCTAGGGAAGGTAGGTAGGTTAGGTCTTTTTAAGTTATATAAAACTTTTTCATATAACTTAAAAAGTACCGGCCTTACAAAAAACCTATTGATGACAGATTATAAAAACATTATTAAGTTCCTTTTTCAAATTCAAATTTGTATATAAAAGGTTTTGTTTTAAGATGAAATTCTCATTTATTGAATTCGAATGAAGTAAATATTCACGAACTTGATTAAAACTCCATAAATTTCTACAAATCTTTTTTAAACGCATCTTCGGTGTTCATTTAATTATGCCACGTAGATACTTGACCTGGTACGAAATGTTAAGAGCAGTGGGCATGATTCAAGCTGGCGCTACCCAAATTGCGGTTTCTGAAGCCATGAGGACCAGTCAGAGCGTTATATCCAGGATTTGGTCACGTTATCGTGTCACGGAGGAAGTGGTGGAACGGCACCGAGGACCTTAACGCATTACAACACATGTACAGGACCACTAGTTGGGTCCTAGATAGAGTAAATGCTGCACGAAGTCAACCAAATGTAACGGCGATGCAATTGGTTCAAAGGCTGCAGAGAAAGTATGATTTGCTGGTAAGCAGTCAAACTTTGAGAAGACGACTGCATGAAGTCAAACTACGTGCTCGTAGGCCACTTCGGGTATCAGCGCTAAGGAGAGGTATTCGAGGAAGAAGATTACAGTGGGCTGTAACTGGAAGTATTCGCAATGGTCACTTGTTCTTTTCTGAAGATATTGTGCATGAAAACCAGCTTTTCTTGCATCTTAGCAGGACTCGGGACAGTATTCCACAACAGGATATTGACACCCTTGTTTTGAGTATGCAGAACCGCTGCAGATATCAGGAGAGTCTTAGGTGGATGCACGAATTATTAATTTTAAGTTTTCAACAATTTTTATAAAAAAAATTGTTGTTTTGTTTAGGTTTTGATGTTTCAAATACAAAGTTAAGATTGAAATTTTGTCTGAGTTTTTCCTCTTTTACCCAGTTTTTTTTTTAAATTTACTTTATCTAAAAGTTTATTATCACTTTAGATAGGCTATTAAACAAGGTTTATTTTTATGTGTAGGTGTCTTAACAAAAAGTTAATAGAATTTTAGTCATTTAGGTTTAATTGCAATATCCCTAGACCATGTTGTTGTGTATATACAAATTGTATTATTATTATGGGATTTTCACTCGGTTATCGGTATTCCATAAACGAAATTCTCAGAATTGTTCAAGCAATGTCATCAATCTGGTATTCTTGAACTTAACATATAAATTTATTCCACAAAAAATAGGATAAAAAAGCCTACGTTTTTGAAACAAGATATTTTTTTGTTAAACACTAATGGACTACAGAGATATGAAGAGTACTTTTTGTATTTTCAAGTACTATATGTAAATCGGTCGTTAGTTGTTTCACGTAAACTTTAAATTTTACAACTGCCAACATTTAACAATTTATAATTTTTGTAAAAAATATATCTTAAAGACATTTGTTTAAAAATAATTTTAATTGTACGGATGATGTAATAATTAAAGCATCAACCACCGCAAAATGTTTTGTTTTTGATTTTGCATACCACAAAAATGTATATCTCTACGCTACAAAATAATGACCCCGTACATGCATATATACCCTGATATAATGCTATTATATCTCCCATAAAATGTAAATGATTCTCTTTTAAGCATTTTAGAATAATAATGTTCATGCATTTTAGAATAAATTCAGTACAATGTTGAACTAATTTTTTTCTAAATAGCTTCGATTTTACTTCAGTACACTTTCATAATATCTATCAATAAAACAAAAATATATAATATCAAAAAATCTAAACATTATAACAAATGATTAATCATAAAGCTGAAAGTATTATCATGATACGTCTAAAAGTAACATAAAGAGTGATTCAAAGTTTATGTCATTTTCCGAATAATATCAAACTCTTCAACGACTTAGAGTATTAATATACTATGAATGTTTATCACTATTATATCGCAACTCAGATACCCTGTTTTTTGAAAAACTTCATATTATAATTATCCTGTAGAATATATATTCAAATACATAAAAAAATTACAAATACTTGAATAACGTTTGGACATAATTAAAATTATATTTTTTTAAGGATTGGTTTTATTTGACAATAATCGCAATGTTGAACGTAAATTTTGAATCGCAAAATTTGTTGCAAAGTAACAGTTTCAATAAAATATTTATAAAACCAAATGTATGACTTCAGAAAGATTACTTATTATTACATCATTAGTAAAATTTAATTTCCGACAACATTCCGATGACATATTTTGCTTCCTATCTGCAAGACACCTTTCTGAATTGACTCATTGCTTACAAAATAAAAGTACAAGTTATGGATTATTGTTTATATAGTATTTTTTTTATAATTGGGTTTGAGTATTACCAAATTATCACAATTTTTACGAAAAACGAACTAGTCAATATATAATACCAGAATTAGTGAACGATCAACCTACGGAATTGAAAAAAAAAACAATTAATAAGAATAATACAAAACAAAAATTAAAACACTACTTCCAAAATTACAATAGACAATAAATACACTTAATAACCTTCTATCGACTGTTGATAGTGACTGTACTTGTCTCGTTGTTCAATGTTTCCTGTAACTTCTGATTGTTTCTTCGTATTTTATCATCTACTGCCTTATTTTACGCTATTTTAATAGTGACTATATCTATATATTAACACGTGACGCGCACTTTGGATCCCTTTTTACGAAAATTGAGAGGACGGAGGAGTAGGAAATTTCGCACCCTTATAAACTTGAGAGCAATAAAATCGCACACCTCTGTAATTTGGTTTATAACTGATTTTTTTTCTTAATTCTAAAG
>JAOCPS010000003.1:832357-845370 GCA_025505425.1 Graphium colonna | reverse complement strand
CGTCGGATGATAAAATTTAAAAATAAACCGCGATAAAATCCGTAAAGTAGTATTATTTAAAAATTTCTAATATTCGCGTAAGTCTCAAAAACAAAACGTATCAATAAACTAATAAGAACCTTCACTAAACAATCAGAAGACAAAAAAGTTTAAGTTTTCAACACAGGACGAAAAAAAAGAAATTTGATTCAAAAATCACTCGACAACGTGTTTACGTCAACTCTATGACAAACAGAATCTCCGCATCAACAACATTCATTGCGATGCGGATGACAGTACAGTTGACACCTTGTTTACCAACCGGACAAATATTTTTCAGGGCCGCGTCGACGAATGCCCGAACAAACTTGTGTCTGAAATCGAAACTTTGTTTGGCAAAATCT
The DNA here is from genome assembly GCA_025505425.1 of Graphium colonna. Classification (NCBI taxonomy): domain Eukaryota; kingdom Metazoa; phylum Arthropoda; class Insecta; order Lepidoptera; family Papilionidae; genus Graphium; species Graphium colonna. Next base: position 844,987 of record JAOCPS010000003.1, on the reverse strand, counting down.
AGGATTGGGGTTTATTAAATTTAGTTCCATTGTAGTAACTCATAGAAGACACAAGTTTACGTTTTCATAGCTAAAAAGTATATGTAACTCTTTGTCGTATCTCCTCTCTTCGAAAACACTTTCCTAGTTGCCACAGCCCTTGGATTTCTTGGCGTCGACGTATCGAGAAACGTGCAGTTCCGTGGTCACTTGGAAGGCAAAGCCAAATTGGCTTCCAGAAAACTTAGTGTCCTCAGCAGAGCAAGGCTGTATTTCCAGCCGTCACACCGCCTTAAGCTGTATAAGGTGCAAGTACGGTCCCACATGCAATACTGCTCTCACCTGTAGGCTGGGGCACGCCTTTATCAGATCCTTCCATTTGACCACACTCAACGTCGAGCTGCTCGAATCGAGATCATTCCGATCGGCTCGATTCATTGGCCCTGCAAAGAGTTCGGCATTAATAGGCGGTGTTGCCGATGTAACAAATTACCATAAAAGAAACTATAAGGTATTTTTTTATGATTCTAGCTTATCTACAGTCGAGACCACATACTATCGATCCTAGAAAGCGGCCTATTATTCCGAGAGGATTGCATAGAAGTGGAACAGGAATCACCATCCGAACAAGCAATATGGAATGCGGCTGGAGGTGGGAAATGGGGCTGGATGACCCGTGGGGAACAGTTGGGTGGCGCAGCCCTGATGATGGCATGTTTGGTGGCCTGCCCGCCTAAAGAGTGAGTTGATTCTTTTATTGATTTTGTTTATTTCATGAAAAGGAAGAAAAACGAGCAGACGCTTTACGCTGACGTAAAGTCCCCAAATCCCGTTGCCCATAGAGCCGGAGTTGTGCTCGTGGGTTGCCAATCCGGAAAATTGGATAGGATGGGGTCGATTTAATGGATTTAGACGGGAGAGGAATGGAAAAGAAATGTGTAGAAATGGTCATCCAGCAGCTACAAAAGTAATGCAAACTTTGCTGACTTTGTAAAGGGCGGTGGTACTTCCCTGGACCAGCGTGGCCATAGATGTGCAGCAAAAATTCTGAAAAGATGTAATGCTCTACCACCTCAAAATTATTTTTTTAAGGTTAGGAATACGAGGGGCGATCAAAAAGTAATGATAATGAGTATAATAAAACAACGATTCTAGTTTAAATTTAATTTATTTTTCTACATAATCTGCTAACATTTAGTCCAACGTTTCTCTAAACCTAAATACCCTTTAAAAAAAAACTTTATCATGGCTATCCAAAAATGCTTCTACATCAGCCATCACCTCGCTATCATCCTCAAATTTCTTGCCCCTGAGGTGTTCTTTGACCCGAGGAAACAAAATAAAGTCGCTAGGGGCTAAATCTGGAGAATAGGGCCAGTTCGAAGCCTGCTTCTGGAATGGCAGCGTTGTCCTGATGAAACAGGACTTTTGCTCGGAGTTTGCCCCGTCGTTTTTCTTTAATGGCTTTTCGCAGTTCTCTTATTTGATCAGCGTAGTAGGAGCCCGTTATAGTAGCTCCCTTTTCCAGGTAATCAACCATTATGATACCCTCAGCGTCCCAGAAAACTGACGCCATAACCATGCCCATCGAGCTCGAGATTTTGAACTTTTTCAGCGTTGGTGAGGATGGCCTTTTCCAAGTCATCGATGGTTGTTTGGTCTCATGATCAAAATGATGGATTCATGTTTCGAGACAAAAAATTTTTTTGGTCAGCCTGGAACTTTGCAAGATTGGCTCTTGAAATGTCAACCCGCTTTTTCTTTTGTTCGTCTATTAACATTCTCGGTACCCAACGCGCGGAGACATTTTTCATATGCGTTTTGCTGCTCAAAATGCGTTGGATGCTGCCATATAAAATCCCCGTGACCTCAACTAAATGTCTGACGGTTACTATTCCGTCTGCTAATACGATATCTTCGATTTTTTTCACGTTTTCCTCAATGAGGGACGAGGTTGGGCGTACCTCGTGATGTTCATCTTCTGTAGATAGTCTACCCAGCTTGAACTCTTTGCACCACCGTGCCACCGTAGAATATATAGGAGCAGACTCCCCCAGTGTCTCCGCCAAATCAGCGTGTATCTCTTTGGTAGACATTTTTTTCAAACAGAGGTACTTGATGACGCATCTCACTTCGTGTTTCTCCATTTTCGTTTTGTCGCTCCGACTGCTGGTATTCAAATGAATGCCGCTCCTCCAAATGGCGCACTATTTATACAATTTTTTAGCTTTTTTAGATTTTTATCTTTATTAGAAATACCCGTTTATCATTACTTTTTTATCACTTGTCGTAGCTTCGTATACGTATTCGTTAATTTCCTTTAAGGTTTATTTCTTTGTCATAAAGAAAATTTTGGTTTTTTGATGGATTATGTATTATTTTAATTTCTACTAATGCGTGAACAGAAAGATTGAATGGTTATTTTTTTTATTCTGACAACGAATACGAATATTATTCCATAGATGTTTTTGGAAAAATTAAACTGAAAAGTATTGGGTTCTTTTATAGTACGAGTATATAAAGTTGTTTATATTTTTGCTTATTGATTTCCTTCTCACTTTATATCTTTGCTTCCATTTAGGTTTATATATATGCCTAATATGCTGCAGGTGAAATGAATCAGAAATGAAAATGCAGTTCCCACTAGTAGTCTCTTATATCAGCAGATGTGCGCTGTAAACATGTAAAGAAGGGCTCTTGTTAATCTTGATCCAGAAGAGTATCATAGAGTTTTATTTTGCATTGTAGTACATACAGTAGTTAATGATAGTGATGCTTAGTAATAGAAGAGCAAACAATGTTAGTTGGTAATTGAAACAAGTATTGCTCTCACACAAACTCTCTTTGATTTAAAAAAGTAACTTTTCGACCGATTTTCATTAAAGTCATATGGTCTCATATCTCCTCTCTCCTCGTAACTATGTTATTTAAGATAAAAAAAATAAAAAATCGATTTCTAACTTGCAAAGAAGTTAGGACACAACGTAAAAAAGATAAATACAGGTCAAAAAAAAATGTCAATAACGCTATATCATGAGTAATTTGAATTTTTTTCATAGATTATATCACCTGTATTGTAAGCCTTGAACTAACGTTGTTTCGTAAATAATGTAAGATAGCAATTATATAGGCATTAATGTTCTTTAGTTTTAATAAGTACTGACCAACGATTTGCTGATGAAACGTTACGATAGTCATTAGTTTGATTCAAAATGCATATCATAGGCAATGCTTTATAAAGAGCCATTATCTGTATATCGCGAAATCAATTGACCTTTTAAATAAAAAAAAATACAAATAATAATCTATTAACATACGCAACGTATTAATACCGTGAATTTTCGACTAAGTAGTTTTTTGAAAAATTTCGTTAAACAACAAACAACTGTTTAAGGTGTAACTACATCTTCGTCGAGAAAATTAACATATTTATGTTTAGTAATCTATTTTTAATTGCCACTCTTCGATGATAAAATAATGACGGTTATTGTCTATGGGCGTGATTACAGTCGCCTGACAGATAGTAAGACCAACTGACTCCGGTCTCGGCATATTCGCGTAATGCCAGTGAAGTAATTAAGAGTATATGCAGTAGTAGGTATTTATTGTGCATTGTGCAACCAACTTGGCTCAACGCCAGAATGGACCTGAAGCGTTATGAATCAGAACAATGTACTAATCCGCCGATTCTTGTTATATCAGCCTGCTATCAGCCACTCTTTCTAGTCTACCTATCTCCAATAATTCAAATCTTGCGTCAGTTGGCACGGAAAAATATTGCAAAGGCGATTTCAAGTGTGTTTCAGGTATCGCAAAAAATGTTTCAAAAGCCGATCTGAAGTGTCTTCTCATCTTTGTACATCCCTAAAAGTGGTCTAAGAGCACTTCTTTACTAAATCAGAAGCTCTCCCTTAGAGCTTTGCCTTTGAGAATAAAAATTTCTCTCATCAGCACAGTGTACTTGTACACTGTTTAGAATCTTATTTTCGTTTGCGCAGTTTATTCGTTTTTATTATAGCTCGGCATTCGCAAACGCCACTTTACATATAGAGGAGTTAAACTAAACGGTGAGAGGCGAACAATGCCGTAGACCGAAAGAGTAGCGTTGCAATAATCCCGAATGCAAGACGAAAAACGTCGGGCCCATTGTGAGGAGGGGAATCGAACTCGAATGTCGCCAGACGAGGGGCTCTTTGTGCGCAATCAATGGGCCCCCGATTGCTGATAACTTTCTTTGCAGTTTGGAACTTTCAGTTGGGAACTGCTCTCGGTATCCGTTTTGTCGCCAGCCTCCCCGACGCTTGCCAATGAACTTTTTCAGGCGTTATCTTAATTTGTGTACAGCTCGAAAGTATTTGTGTGCATTCACCTGATCCTTTTGACGCCCCCCCCCCCCCCCCTAATTAATAATGCCGAGTTGGAAACTTCCCCGACGAAATATGCCTCTTAAGTAAGTTTTCATTAGATGCTCTTTCGTGGCTTGTAAATACCCGCCTTTTGCGCTTTGATCATGCTCGTATTATACGCTTTTCAATGTTCTATCGATTTTGAGTTTTAGAGAAATCATTCTGAAATTTCTTCTAAGCCTTCATCAAATATTTATGCCAGTCTCTTGTTTTATAATTTCTTATAAAAACTATTAACACTCAAAGGCTCATAAGAGATTGTTCAAGAGTTTTCAACAATACTACTAAAACATATACTACCAGACAATATTTCTGTTGGAATCCTTGAAAGTACTCCGTAAATCTTTTTAATACCACGCAGAGCGAAAAGTTTCATATATACGCATTATATTTACGTAAAACTTACATGATCTATGTGCTGATAGCCGTTTTTAACTTTTACACAAAGTTTGAAATAAATTATATACTTAAAGCGAAATCCACAACACTTCTCTCTCTCCCGCCTCTCCCTTATAATGTATCATTTATCTATCTAACTAACAGCACGTGGCATGCAACCGGGTGCGAGCAGATGCGATTCATCAGGCGGGCGGCAATATTTCACAATTTTCTCGTTACGGCTGAAATTAAGACCTCCTGGTGGCGGTCACGTACGGGGTCAACTTGTTTGAAATACGAAGGAGCATCGGTCCGGCTTGTTAAGCGTCGGGGCGTGCTTTTATTACGCCCGAGCGTGCGCCCAGCATGCGGCGGCGCTTGAATATTAAACTGCTGACACTGGGTCATGCATACTGTCTCGTACACTGATCGAGCTGGTACGTTTTACGCTTATGTGTTTTAAAAAGAATAAGTTTTAAATAAGTATTATTATCGTAGGAACAGCAGCTGTTATTGTAAGACTCATTAAGGGGAAGTTTGACATCACAAATGGTGGAGTAGAAAATATATATGTATAATATTTTTTATATAAGGGAAAACAAACGAGCAGACAGTTCACCTGATGTTAAGCGATACCGTCACCCATAGACATTTGACATTCGGAGGGTCATGAATGCGTTGTCAACTTGGGAAATTCGATAGAAAAGGTTTATTGCAAAGTATGTGCCGGGATTAAGGATTTGGAGGGAAAATTTGGGATGAGAGAAGGGTAGATATGGCCATCCGGCATCTCCAAGGTATGCATATTTTATTGTATGCATACTTTATAATATATATTATAGAAGAAATCCTGTTGAGGGACTGTACCCAGGGACGTATAGATGCTAGTTTATTATAAACATCTAGCTGACATATTTTTGTTAGAAGATCGTATCCATCTTATGGTCTTGGAATGTGAATTACGAGATGTTAAATTATATTATTTTTGTACGGCCTAACTGATTCGCAATAATCCATGCATCAAAAGGACTGAAAAAGTATCAATAACTATTTGTGCTTTTGCTTTTTCACTCGTGCATTATTGTAAATGTTGTTTTTGACCGGCAATTATGATCGTTCAGCATCTGATATAACTGTTTTATTATTCATTTTCGTTGATATTCTTTAAAAAAACATAAATGAACCTATATTGAGGTTGGCAACGCAAACTGTTCATGCGCAAGGAACCCGATTTGCATACATTACGCTCGTGCCGGTTTTGCTAAAACAACTAATTGTTCGACAGTCGCCGACTACATTTTTATCGACATGTCTGTAACACCTGTTTCTTTAAAACCTTATTGTCAACAACAATATAAAATACACTTATGTCGGCATTATTATAGTGTTAATAATACGTCTTTCTGCAATTTTTATATTGTATTTAAAAGATCGGTTGTTCATTTTTACACGAAATGAACGCTAAGAGTAGGTAAGTAGGTTTTTATAAAATATTTCTATTATGTTCAATGCGCCATATTATTTCTCATCTACGAATTTATAGTTATATCGCAGAAACTGATGAAAGATGCAAAGGAATTACGTTCTAACTCGAAACAGCTGTGTTTGGATCACATAAATATTTTTTTTACTAAAAGGAATTGAACCTGCGGCACAATGCGTGAGCATCTAGCAAAATTGCTTGGTAAATTTAGCCATCCATGCAGCCAGATATTGCTGGCTTAATCTGCCTAATATCTGTTGTCTTGGAAACTATTAATTAAATGGGTTTTAATGTTTCTTCTCTCTTGTTTTTTTCAAACGAAATTCGATTGCCATTACGATTTATTAAAAAACTTATCACAATATTGCTCTCGAGGGTTGAATTATTATTGCTTAAACATTCTCCGAATTTGATTCCATGAAGTTCCTTTTGTTCTTATTTTAACTGAGAGTTTTGTTCAGTTGTATTTTAATATTTGGAAATTTATTTGTTACTTTGGCCTCCGTAGCCTAGTGGTATGGGCCTTTGTTTTGTAAACTGGAGAACGTGGATTCTAATTCCATGGGGAGACAATAAATTTGTGTTGTTGTTTCTTGGGTGGATTAGGACAAAGCGAGCTGATCACCGAATTGCCTGAAAAGAAAGATGATTTATGAATCCGATGGGCATCTAAAAAATCGGTTCTGCGCCCAATATTTCTCCGGTCGTGTCGGATATCCGTCCAATTGGAATTTAAGTGTTAAGGAATAGAGAGTGCACCTGTGTCTGCGCGTACACTTGTGCACTATAATATCTTCTGCGCAGTTGGCTGATGTTGGAAAAGATTGGCCGCCGTGACCGAAATTCAATTGAAAGTTAGGAGGCATTTATTTATTTATTTATTATGTTCCTATTGAAAAGTATACTAGTATATCCTCTCTAAATTATAACTAATAACCTTATTAATAAACGGCGTTGAATAGATTTTTAATTAACTTAAACAGCCAATCGGTAGCGTAGTGGAAAAATAAACTGAAGCGCTCCAACTGGATCTATTAAACATATAATGCCAATGACATCGACGAGCTTTGCTCCGACAATGCAATGACGCACTTAAGCATTTATGGCTGCCGGCATTAAAATAATGATATCTCTAGATAATAATACGGTCGGAAATTAAAATGCAGTCATCGTCGGTCGAAGCCAGCGATCATCGCTGTACTCATGACCATTGTGATTGTTTAATATTTTGATGCTTATCTCAGCCGACGTCTCGGCCACTCGGCTGTACCGCTTGCGAACGGATTTGTATTAGTGATGTGCCAGATATCAATATCCGGAGATATCCAAGGGCGAGAAAGATTCCTATCCGTATACGTTACTTTTTTGGTGGATATTTTACCTTATCAATTTTCCGTATATCATTGAATTTTTAAATATTGCTCATTAGGTTCCGATCTTCTTCTTTTCGCGTTAGTAGCAAACGTGTTATATATTGGCCCACAGTTCAGCCACCTCGATAGCTCTCCAATTTACCTCTAAATGGTCATTTTTAGTCTGGGATGCGTTGGCTAAACGGCAGTTAAGCAGGTGTTCCATAGATTGGACATCTCCGCAACGGCACTTGTCATTGTTAGGTACCGATGACAAAACTGTAATTTTTAGTTAGATAACTTATTACTAACTTTTTTTTAATTACTAACACATCTTTATAACGACTTAATAAACGACTTAATAAAGTTATATGGTTATGATCCGTATTTGCAAACCATGGCACAAAATATCCGTATTAGGTACCATATTTGCGGATATGCAATTTTAACGATCCAGCACATCACTAGTTTGTATACAGACATGATTCGTGTCAAACGACCTACGTTATAGCTCGAACAATGAAAATCAATTTTTGTTTTACTAGAGAGTTTGATTGGCAAATGAGCCGGTTAACATGATTTTTTGGCTATCAATGCAAGTCGTGAAATCAATGTCAATTTAGTTGTCAATTTTTATGGATGGGATTAGGGCTGTGAAATTTAAGAATAGGCATTCAGCGACTTTACTCATAGGGCTTAAACAAAAGTACATGTGCATTATACTTTTTGTGAAGGTACGACGTGCATGTACGTTTTTGATATTTTTCTGCATATATAGGAATGCTTGTGTTCTAATTAATTTTTTGTGTTTTAGTTTGCAGACCTTTATTATAATAAATAATCTAAGTTAAAGATTACGTCAATAGAGTCACGCATGAGGACATTGGTGCTTTAGCAACAATAGATATGTGGCATGAAGACCGCTGTCTGCTTATTACAAAACCGGTTAAGCCAACAATCGTCCACTACTGAATGCAGACTAGTTGATGACCCTATCTTTCTTTTATTTCATTCTAGCCTGCATGACGTGCTGCAGACGCAATCTGGGTGTTTATAAGTTTGTGCACTAATTCGACTCTGTTCCATCGGGAACATGGCTACAACCAGTGGAAATGGTAAAGACCCTCAGCCCATACTGTAGTTATTATTAAAGACTTATAACTACGTACATTCGGACGGGTAATCCTACGCAGTCCACAAGGGCGCACGAGTATAATATAATTAATTCTAATCTATTGCCATTTGCCAGCTATCCGCTGGGGGACTGCAGTATCCGCGCGACTGCGACCGCATCACGTATATACCTGTTTTGCCTATATATCTCTATATATATGTATATACATTTTATGTATATACCTATGCTATTCTCTGCTATGGCGTATGATGTTAATTATTTTATAATTTATCGGACCATTGAATCGCATTGATCTCGGATGATTCATTGCATGTTAATCAAATGGAATATTTCAACGGTATAATCATTGTGGTAGCTTCTCGTATGTGCTAGTACCATATTTATGTTGAATAGGACTTCTTTTTATAGTTTTATCTCGTGTATTCTGTTTATGAATTTCCTACATTTTATATGTTATTTATGGTCACAGCAGTGGTGTGACCGCTGTATGAGATATTTAGATAGTTTTTATTCCTCAAAGAACTTTATTTCAACAATAAGAGATAATAGAAGTCCAATTTTATATTGAAACTAACATTAGCCAATTTCATATAAAACTGAATTATTTTTAAAACGCATCTTCTTTCTTCAATGTTGCAGCTAACCTTATCTAATATCGTTAAGTATCACTTACGGCGAATGAATAAATGAGTTATTTATAATAATTTGCGATGTATATACAACCCAAGCAGACTTAGATGCTTAATCACATTTCACACAATAGTCAAAGAGGATTATTTTTTTTTATTATTTGTTACCCAAAATTTATCCAAAAAACCCAGCCACGTTTTTTTTAATATAAAGTGGTGAACAAAATTTTTTGTTTCCGCACTTCCTATTCTTTACCGTGCGCATAGACTTGAAATTATTCAACAGTATTCATAAGATTCCCGGGGCGTTACGTCCGGATGATCCGGCGCTCGTATGCGGACGGCCGCTCGCAAAAGGCTATGATTTATTGCGCACACGTTATCAGAAGGAACACGTGGCCAGTGATGTAGTTTTATTATGTAATCGATATTAATATGCGAAAGTTCACACATCGCAAATACTTACAAATATATCGATATTTTAATTCGCAAACCAGCTAACTCCACTTTTGACAAAAACGTGAAGTTCGCAAAGACATGAATTGCAGCAATTTAGACGTATGTTATCACAATTTTTTTTAATAAATAGTTTTTCGGAAGCCTGTCTGGTTTCTCTACGTAATGAATTTGATTTTATTTTGTATTTCGTTTGAAATATATTACAGATTTTAATGGCAACCCTGACTAAATTACTGAAATGGAGGTAGCTTTGCGAGTTAAGTTATCGATATGTACTCGGAAATATTTCTAACGATAAGGACAACTATGACGAAAATCTTTATTGGAACGACATCTGAAAAGGTTTATCACGCTCAACAACGTTATATCAGCTGATGATGTAGATCTTCTGACATTTTGCAAAAAAGTGTTGTCTCTGATATTTGAATAATTAAATAATATATCAGTTTTTTTAGTATATAGTGCTTCTACGATTAGCTTATGGTCGAATGTGAGTTTAAAACGAATATGATGATGACTTTAATTTCTATGGTTAAGGGATCACCTAAAATTTACTTCTTCATTAAGTTCATTCTCCTATCGGAGGTTGGCTACCATTATAGCTATTCGATCATTGTCCACTGCTGCTCTTAACAATGATCTGATGCTCATACTGAACCACGCGGATTCTTAGCCAGGTTGTTCATCTAAACCGTAACTGTTCGCGCAAATCGCAAAAACTTTGTCATATGAGTAAAAAAACTTTTTAATTTACGTAAAACGAATTAATTTTTAAAAAGCAGAAACGTAAATTTGTGTAACTTTAATACTTGTTAGTAATATAATAATGTATACCTACACTTGAATTAGCTGACAAAGGACAATGCCCAAAAGCAGTATCAAAAAGTCTCATGCATCAAGATTAAAATTATATATTAATTATTTCCACAATTTTTTATGACAGTACGCTACAAAGATTTGATACTTGAACAGGGAATTTAATTTAAAGTTTAAAAATATGGAATTTTGCTTTACCTACATTACACAATCAGTCATTGAGACGTAGAATTGCTATAGGAACTATATTATTGACGAATCGATTTGCCTATTTTGTTCAAATATCTTCGAAACTTGGTTTTGTTACGAAAAGAACTTCTGTAGGAGTTAATATATTAAGTCTAGTCTTCAAAAAAATAATGTTTGGACTTGATGCAACTTGGTACGGTTCGCTATATAATAAAATGGTCACTGTCCTTTGTCCAACTTTAATTTTTGTTAGTAATTTAATAAGATGGCATTAATTAAAGTATGCATGAATTTGGGGATGCCAGAAGGCCATGTTAACTCTTCTCATTTCCCACTCCTATTCCCTCCAATTCCTAAATCCCTACCCGTCCTTTCCATCTATTCTATCGAATTTCCCAGGTTGACAACACACTTGTGACTCTCAGAATGTTATGTAAGTCTATGGGCGACAGGATCGTTTAACATCAGGTGAACCGTCTGCACGTTTGTCTTCCTTTCCATTAAAAAAAATCATGAATCAACCGAATTCCAAAAGTTGATTCATAGAAAATAGCTTCTACTACATTCTACATCACTATGATAGATTGCATAAACGTCATGTAGGTGAAGCAAAATTCATACTTTTATAATTTAAATTATATTCCACACTTAAAATCAAATCCATATAGCCAAAAGTCTTAAAAATTATGAAAATAATTACGATATATTTTTTTTTTCTTTATTTTCATTTATTTTACAAGTCATACATCTTATGATTAAGTCAGCTTAAAAATAATAACAATATAACAAAATCAAAAGGTGTAACCTAAAACATTGGAGTTACTATTTACGGTGTATTTTAGTATAATTTTGGTCTAGATTCAAGATAATTCTTGGTACCAGGTTTGGGCATTATCCTTTGAAACTGTTTCGCGGGTAACACGTGAATGTTATTAATAGACTCTTACTCATATCTTCTCATATAATGTAAATAATATAAAGCTCATTCGTCGTTTACGGTTTCGTGGAACTAAAACATGTGCGCGTTATTGCGCGTGTACGAATCAGCGATCGGGGTGACGGGCATAATTGGCACCACGTCGTATAGTCATTAATTGCGAATTAAATTATTTTTACGGGCGGATTGTAGTTCACGCCAATTAGCGGCACAAATGGCTGATACACCATAATAATATAAGCTCGTTTCGGGCCTAGGGTGATATAGATACTTATGGCTTATAAAAACTTTAATTAATCGGTATTAGAAAGAACGCATTGATGCCATGTAGCCGGAATAACCCGAGGTCTTAACAAAATTTGCAAATTGTATTAATGAAATTATTTAGTAAATACATTGACCGAATGAGGGCATTATTATGACGCAGTGGCAGCTGTGATACTCGGACGTAAAAGACCTTTGTTCGAGTTTTCCTAATGCCTGATATTTAGGATTTTTTTTCTGCAACAAATTTAAGCATAAGAAAATTGCCCTAACTTTCTATCTGTCTATATCAGTATTCTTCTTCTACTTCTTCATGTATATCTTTACGTCATGTCTATGTATAGATAGTGAACTAAACTTTTGGCTGTTGCTTCAAAATATTTAATATAACACACAACGAAGATTTGTTATTTTATTGTTCCACGTGTTGTTTATTCATCGACGTTATTGGATTATGTTTTTTTGTAATATGGGAGTACCATTCGGTCCCTTTTCATATGGTAGCGTTGGACAAACTTGCATTGTGCCAAAATACCCCTTAAGTTTACTACACTAGCGAGCAATAAAATCTATGGTTCGAAAATAACCTGCACTAATCGCACC
>JAOCPS010000003.1:454827-466572 GCA_025505425.1 Graphium colonna | reverse complement strand
ATAGTAAATTCCCCAAGCAGGTTTGTGTCAGAGAGCCACTGCATATGACAAGCTTTGTCTTACCACCACCTATCTTTTAATAGACGAGACAGCTTACGCAGTTCCAGGTCACGTGGGTTAACTACCGTGACGCTACCACCTCGCCTTATATGCTGTCTCAAAAGCTCTCTGTTCTTTTCGAATGCTGCTCTGATCACTTCATCTTTCTCATCGAACCAATCTTGATTAAGACGGTCTTTCTTACCCAGAGTAATTGTAGCGGTTTTCAGGATATGAGAAGACAAAGCACTCCAGGCAGCACCGGTATCACCTGGCATATTTCTTCTTCACATCGCGATCCTTTAGTCTTATGTTATGAAATTATATAATATTATGTGTTGTGGTGTGTGTATATTTATATAGAAAGAAAGATCTACGAGACAAAACATAGATAACAGATCTCCAGGTCTTACAATAATAAAACAAACTAAATTACTGCCTTTAGTACCGTCACACAAAATCAAAGTTTCGATTTGACTATATTTACTAAGTGGTTTGAAAACATTTCAAATCTTTACCACATTTACACTAAATATTCTGACGATGGGAATATAAAAACTATGTCCTTAAAAGTTTTACCAGCTGTTTAAGAGAGAATTACAATATTGGATTCCACATTCCAAATAAAAAAAAAACACTGTATTTTAGGAAGTTCGTCAAAATTGTATTTTTGTAATAGGTGAAATACATATGAAAAATATGAACTTTTTGACAACTTTCTTAGAGTAAATTGTTTGTAAAGTTTCAATAATTATATATCATGTCCAAAACTTAAGCTATTTAGACGGTATAGAAAATAACTTAAGTTCCTTAACGTGCCCAGTTACGCAGACGATTTATTGGCAAATAACTCTCGCAAGACGTGAGTTTCCAACAATGTTCTCGTGCGGACGTATTTAAACTTAGAACGATTGGCGCAGTCATTTGAGTGAGATAATCTTGTAGTACAACTATTTGACCATATTTCTAAACTTTTAGTAAAATATTGTTAATGTGGATAGGTAGCCCAATTTCTATAAAAATGTACGAGAATTGTAAGTATATTAAAAAAAGTTTATAGGGTCTTTTTTGGGAAGTTTAATTTTTTGATGGTGCTTGCTTGGTTTTTTGTTAAGAATTTCAGTAGAAATATTAAAATAATAATTTAAAATTTTTTGATGTTTTCAGTTGAACGTTTTTTAGTCGTTAAACTTAGAGTGGCTTGCACATTTTTTTTTACTTTAACAAATTGGAGTAAAATGCGTTTAAATAAACAACCGATATTGGGATTTAAGTTTTGACAGTATAGTAAACATGTTAAGCGACTTATTTTGTGTGGATTAATGCATTCACAAGACTAAAAGGTTTTTATGTGATAATTTTTTATAGGCTAACTAATGTTTCATTTTACTTACTCAAATTTTTGATGATTTTTTAATTTAAGGATTAATAATTATGCCATTTGTTGGTAGTATAGCAATAGGTATGAAACTATACTAGATTTGCTACCATATTTAAATATTGGAATAATTTATTATTTAAAAAAAAGATGAAAGAGTTAACACGTTCAATACAATAGTTAAATATAATTGATAGGTTAGGTGAGATCACATTTCCCTCCGACCGTGTTCCCGCCCTGTCGTGGCGGAGGGCTTAGTGGTCGCGGGTGGTGCTCCGCGATCCGCGGTGAAGTTAAGAGGAGCCCATGGTTGACAGGTGAGGGACGATCGGCTGAAAGAGCCGCTCCAGGTGGGCTCGCGAAGTCCGCCTTCGATGCGTGCTGGAGGGGTGCGGTTGACCCCGTGTGTATTTTTTTTTATTCGGAGGAAGAGGAGGAAGTCAAACGAGCAGACGATTTACGAGCACATGGTAAGCAATCTCATCGCCCATTGATCCACGCAACGTCGAGTGCGTTGTTAACCTGTAAAAATAGTATAAAATAGTGTAGAAGGATTTGGAAGAGAAAGCAGTGTGAGATGATGGTCATCCGGAATCCCCAAAAGTCATGCATACTTTATTTTATGCCGACTTTATAAAGGGCGGTGGTACTTCCCTGGGCGAGCGCAGCCGTAGATGTGCAGCCATTAAAAATCGCCACCACCAGGTGAACCGTTTGCTCTTTTTTCTTCCTTTCCAAAAAAAAACTTCCATTTCTGTCCTTTCATGAAAAGCTATTATAATGATTCTGTATCAATCCGATTTATAAAATACCGTCAAGATTCTGTTCGGCTTTAAAGCGAAATAAAACTGTTTCAAGCTAAAATATTCCTGAATTTTCATCCTTCATATTTATCCCATTTACCTGATTTTTTCTTTAATAGCAGTATAGCGAATAATAATAGTGCAATGAGCAAAATAACTGCCACAGCTCCAATGCCAATATAAATTTTCGAACTCGTGCATGCTGCAACAAAAAACTCACTCGTTAAGTTTATTTGATAAAAAATTTGTAAATGTTTTGGGTTAGAAATCATGAGCCGTGATAGCAGTGTTCTCGCCTTCAATTCTCGAAGGCGAACCTGAGTTCGATCCCCAGTGCCGGCGCCAATTTTCAAAAAACAGTTTTAAGTGCAGAGACCACTTGCTCTGCGGCAAAGGAAAATATTGTGAGGAAGCCTGAATATCTATGAAATAATATTTCTAAGATATGTGAAGTTTACCGTACTGGGGCCGCGCGGAGGAATATGCTCTATACCCTCGTTCTAGATGAGTCCTTAGCCCAGCAGTGGGATAATTTGAAATAGGCTGTTACTTTGCCTTTGTGAAGCATACATTGTTTAATACAACTGTTTTAGTTATTTTAAATTAAACAACTTTACGGATTTTATCGCGGTTTATTTTTAAATTTTATCACCCGACGGTTGGAAACCTTTACAGCGTTCATGGTCACTCATGACAAATAAAATTTAAAAATAAACCGCGATAAAATCCGTAAAGTTGTTTAATTTAAAATGTCTAATATTCGCGTAAGTCTTAGAAATAATACAATTTGCACTTTGTAATATTTGGCATTTAACTGGAACCACGTAATAACGTCTAAAGAAATATAAAGAGATCGAGGTCTGCATGGTGTGACATTGAACTTAATTTTTTTTTTAAAGAAAATATTTTTTTTATTTGAACAAGCAAAGCTATTGTGCTATTGTATTATTCTAATACTTTCATGCATTATGAAGGATTACAGTAATCCTTGATTTGCATACAAGAATGCGAATAACACATAATAAAGCCATTGTCACGCTTATAGCATGTTTAACAACGAGCGCTATATAAGCTTAGCCAATAGCCGCAACGAAATAGCGTGCTGCTTATCGTCTGTAGCAGCATGAAAACGCAATATCCGCAAGTGAGGGGACTGCGTACCTTCTATTTTCGGCGTTTCAGTTTCAGTGCAGTAGCCGCGTGAGGGCGCGACGGTCGACTGCCGACGCCTCGTCCGCCATTTTAATATTTTCGCGCTACATTTTTGACAGATCGCTTATTATAAAATGACAGTTGACAGCACGCACACTTCCGTTTCCGGAGTGAATATTAAAGTGAGTCATTTTCCTATGTTTTTGCGAATAATTTTTTTATGTATATAATATATTTTTGTTTGTGCAGGACGTTTTGTGAAAGTTCGCTATGCTTGCACTGATTTTACGGATTTACCGGTTATCCGAATAGTAGGCCCGAGTACAAATCCTAGTGGCCATTATTTGACATCACGTAACGTGGTATATCTCAGGAACTACTGATCCGAATTGAAAAAATATTTTAGTGTTGGATAGCCCACTTATTACGGAAGGCTTAATGCTATATAACATCACGCTACGACCAATAGGGGCAGAGTATCAATGAAAAATGTTGCAAATGCGAGGATAATTTACCAGCTGGTATACTATAATTTCATTCTTTCTATGGAAGACAGAATAAGCTTGTAGTTTAAATCATCTTATACCTTAACCTAGTACTTAGTAACGCGATACAGGTTAGCCTTACTTGTAAAAACTGACCCGTTTAAACCTGATACGCTCACCAGTTTTTAGTTTGTGTGTCTCCGTTTCAATCCATTTTCACATTCCGCAAATACGGTAAGAAATCTATAAATATAAGCCAGATACCATATACTCACTGGTTACCATTCCCAAAGCTATAGGCAGGATAACTTTACAATTAGCTTATTTTCCTTTCGCGTCGTCCGCTATTTTTTATTTTTTTGGCAAATTATAAATATTCTTTTCCGGGCGAAAAATGTTTAAAAACTGAGGAAAGCGCTGTATGTATATCGTCACTTATGCTTAAGTGTGTGTGCAACACATGCAAATTTCCAATACGCATTGCGATAAAAGGAACAACTTGCTGCATGGGGATAAAATTAACAGTGAAGAGTCTTCGTCCTGTTTTACTTATAATATAAATAGGGTTGCCACCTTTAAGCAAATGTAC
This sequence comes from Graphium colonna, assembly GCA_025505425.1. Lineage (NCBI taxonomy): Eukaryota > Metazoa > Arthropoda > Insecta > Lepidoptera > Papilionidae > Graphium > Graphium colonna. The sequence goes on along the minus strand of JAOCPS010000003.1, from coordinate 462,126 downwards.
TCTCCATTGGTTACATATGAAATTGGAAAAAAGTATATCGCGTAAAAATAAAGTACGATTTATATTAATGTGTTATTTTTCTTAAAATAAATATTAAGAAATTTGTTGTTCTTCTCTATTTAAAACTTCTAACAAACAATTTTTGGACTGTGTTAGGAATGAATTCAAAATGAAATCGTGCGAAATAAATTATTTTCGCGTACTATATGGTTCTTGTAAAGTATAGATTACAATTACCATAAATAAAGTGCAATACTTTATAATAAAATAAGGGTGGCAACCCTAAATATAACGTGTACAAGAATCGCTCCTTGCTTTTATCGCATTTACTAAGAAGATAATCTATATTTATACAAGCGAAATACTAATGTCTGACTGATAAGACAGAGGACAATAACATTTTGCTCGTGGGTTTAACGTAAGACGCAAATTTAATATTAACAATTAAAAATTCAAGACAGCGTCTATTAAAAAATTGCATATTTTTTTTTAATAATTTATCTAGAGTCACCCCTATTTTCATAAGTAGATAATCCTACTTATTTCATAAATGTGAGAATTTATAAGGATGGATAAATGCAAGATGTATGCAAAAACTACGCGATAGATTTTTTTTAGAAATTTTACAATAATCATATAATATCATATATCAGAACAAAATATAGACTATAAATTTTTTGTAATTCTGATATTCTAAATGTGAAAATTCGTACGTTTTGATGCCGTTTCACTGTTTTTTCACTTGCTAGCGGTTATATAACCTTATCTTTGCCTGAAATAGAAGCGTTATATAACCGATAGCAAGTCTAAAATCACTGAAATGGCCCATGCTTACTAAGAATGTAATAATATCGTACAAGTAGATTTTAACTTGCTTTTAATACTCGTAATCATATGAAATCTTTTAATTCCGATAGTAGTACAATAGTTTGGCACCTCTTCATAAGATCAGCATTCATATGAAGAGCCAGTAGGTGGACGGTGGAACTGTTTAAAAGCTGCTAGAAAATCCTTCTAGTTTGGATCCATACAATTAAATACGAACCTAAAATAGGCTTAGTGTAGTCTAGTTATGGAGTAAAGAATTGCATATGGGTTGCCATCCTTGTACATTGGATAAAATAGAAGAAAAAAAATAGCTATATATTATGCTTTGTTCGTAGGGCAATGGTATCAATGGTAGGGAGGTACCACTGCCTTATTTTTATATATATTAAGCTTATAAAGCCAGCAAGAGCTGTAGCTAGTCTCCATCACATATATTTTTTAATATCATATTTAACATACTCTCCCCTTTGCAGAGCTCACAGAACCGCCTCCTCATCAAGAATGGCCGAGTTGTCAACGACGATGGCATGGAGGAAGCCGACGTGTACGTCGAGGACGGTATCATCAAGTAAGTATAGAATTAATGTTATATTTCCTCAGCGAAACTCAACTTTGTATGTCACTACAGAACAGTAATTGAGTTGTCCAGGAGTCAGGCGTGGATGTGTCACGAAGCAGCAATAGTTGCTTAGAATTTAGAAATCAGTTACAGTATGTAGACAAAACAAGATTATTACTCCTTTTGTTATAGGAAATAGCTAAATACAAATAGAGCGCTATTTTTTTTCTATTTATTTATTCTTTTTTGGAAGACCTTAAAATTAAGGTAACAAAAGGCGGACTTAATGCCTTAAGACATTCTCTTCTAGTCAACCTTGGCCGTGGAGACAATTCGTGGTAGGTGGAAAAAAACGTAGAATTAAAAATGGAAAAAACATTATCACATATTGTCTTGTTGCTTGTTCCAGTAACATTATTGTATATTTATATCAAACTATTACTAATTTTCACATCCCATAGGAAGTGGAATTGGGTCACTAATAAGTTTAATTTTTAACCGACTTCAAAAAAGGGGGCAAGTCCTCAATTCGAATGTTTCTGTTTTTTTTTATGTATGTTCGCGTATATCTCCGTTATTTATGAGCTGATTTTAAAAATTATTTTTTATCTTATACTGGGTCTTCTTCCGAAATGGTCCCATATTTTTTTTTAAAAAGTCGGTTCTGTAGTTTTTCTTTTACGTAAAAATAACAAAATTGATTTTATATATATTTGCGCGTATCTCCCATCATTAATGAACCAATTTCATTTTTTTATAAGAATTTATTATAGAACATTCTTCATAAATAGTCCTGTAAAAATTTTCGTTACTTTATTTTTTTTAAATAAAATTAACGAAATTTAGGAATTTTCGCACATACCTCCGCAACTTACGAACTAATTTGAAAAAAAATGTTTTTTTATCCGATAGAGTACATGTCATAATGGTCATACATTTTTTTTTATTCAAAATCAGATTACTAGTTTGTTTTTAAAATAAAAATAACGAAGAAGATATGTTTCGAAAGTACACTTTTTAAGGCGTTTGAAGACGATTTTTGTAACTTTCTGTAAAAATAATCTTGACCGTATTAAAAGCAGTGATTGCATTTTCTTCAAAGGAATATCAATGTGTTCCTACATTACATATTCATTCCGGTCAACTGCAGGTCAGAATAAACCGCTTACAGCTCTAACCTCGTACGCTTGTCACTGAATGATATAATCTTTATATGACGCACATAATATGTCATCAGGTTTTATGTACATATGCAATAAACGTGGTATACTAGTAAAATACTTCGATGACTATATTATTTATTTATTAAGAAGGTACACTCATCATATGCTCAAATACACTAGCATAATACAATTCACAGATAATAACAAACACACAGGCTTACACAGCATTCACAAAAAAGGTTGAATAATTCTATTATGAAAGGTTATGGTATGTAGTTTTTAGGAGCCAATATTAAATAGATACAAAACATCCGATCTTTGATAATAATCTTCAATGTGTTCAAGCAAAACAAAGTTTAAAATATTCGAAATCGATCTATCTATTTAGATTCTATAACGCCATAGACAGATGCTCATACACAACAAAGATGAAAAGACACCTTCTTTTTGCGTCGATGGCTAAAAGGAGCAACTATCCAGGCTCCGCTCGAGGCACGGAAACAAATCAATACCCTGCGTATAGGAAGGACGCAGACGCGTCTCTGCCTCCTAGCAGAATTTTTTGCAATAACTATGTATAGCAATATCAACCTTAATGCTGTGGGATAAGGTTTAAATCATATGCGAAGTGTTGTTTAGAGGGCGTTAACCTTTGAACCCGTAAACCGACTGTAACCGCTTTAAGGGATGATAAATTGTGAATATTCATTAAAATCCAGGATCATGGAAGTTTTAATCCTCGAATGCATAAAGGATGAAAGCTTATTAATTAAATATTTACGTAGTAAGTATTTAAGATTAAACAATAAATAGTCAGTATTTTTGGTACATTTTTTAATATTATCTTTTTATGTTAATAAAGCATTCTGACCTTAGATTGTGATTTTTATCCATTTTTTTTTTCACACAGCGTCTTTGGAGTCATAAGGAACTTTTCTGTGTTGTTGTTTAAAAAAATAAACTTCTCACTTACTAATGCTCCAGTGTTGGATTTCATTGTTTTTCCAGTCGAAAAGTTACATGTATGGATGGAGGAAATAAATTGCTTATACGATGTCAATATTCTTTCGCCAATATTTAAAGACATTCACACATAGGATATTATTTGAAATAATTAAAACAAGGGCAAGGTGTTGTATGTAAAATAACAAAGCATGTGCCACGTAAATATAAAATAATATATACACATTACACACGCACAAACTAATTACACACATATATAATTTAACGAGATCTCCATGTGCAAAACACAATGCAAACTTTATTCCTTGATCGACACTATAAATAATTTAATGCATATTACACACGCATAAACTAATTACACATTAATATGTAATTTATAATTTTATATAATAACAATTAAGGCAAATTTAATAAGAGATCCGTGTGCAAAACAATGAACTCTGTATTCTTTGAATGGCACTATAAATAATCTAACGCACATTACACACGCATAAACTAATAACACATTAATATTTAATATAATTGTAACATTATATACTAACAATTAAGACAAACTGGAAAAATTCATCAAAATGGTTCAGACTTAGTATTCAGCCAAAGCATTGGACATAAGTTATGTTACAAATGAACATGCATTTTATTATGAAGTAATGTAATATTGCTAAAATGTGTACTTACATATTTATTAAAGTCTCAGCAAAAAATAAAAAAAATATATTGTATTCGAAATGGCTACCTTTGGCTTAATGACCAGACCTATTTAATCTATCTGGCCACGAATCTATGGATTTACGCACTGTTTCCAAGTGAAATTTCGCTTCTGCTTGCTCCAAAGATTTTTTAAGAGACTCAATGTCGCCGTGTCGTTTAGACCAGGCCGTAATTTTAAGTCCAAAGGTTCGACGTCAGGGCTAAATGAGAGCCAGTTTTCAGCTCTTATAAAGTCCGGAGCGTTGGTTTCAAGCAAGGCTTGGAAAGTTCGTGCCTTGTGATCAGGTGGTTCTTCTGGAAAGTCCACGGTATATTTTGAAACAGAATATTACTGTGAGTAGAGTAGATTACACAATACGATCCCTGATATCTTGATACACTTAGTCTGAATTTGTCACTATTTTCTCACAAAAATGAAGTTTTGTGACTTGATGAGATACGCCCCGCCAAACCATCACTGACGCAATGTGATGACCACGTTGTACTTTTCCGACAACTTGAGCAGCTTCTTTATAAGCGTACACTTTGTCATTTTGCTTATTGTAGTGTTCTTTAACCGTGAAAGTTTTTAATCGGTAAAGAGGATATTACTGTGTCGTTCACCTGCGTATCGCGGCAAAGGTCGTTTTGATAGATCTGCTCTCTTTAATTGTAAAAATTGACTAAGGACATGTCCTGTATGTCGACGATATGCGTTAAGCTTCAGGTCTTGATTTGGAATACGTGACAGAGTCCTAGCGGGAATCTTTATATCTCGCGAAAAGATGTTTTGCTTCCTAATCGGGTTTCGACGTATTCTGGTTTTAACCGCATTAACAACCTTTTTAGTTCTAACAGCACGCGGCTGCTTCTATGTTTTCTGGTCTTCGACAGAGGAAGTATTTGAGTATCTGTTGATAGTACGACATACAAACATACGGATATCAAACTAGTGTCTGAAATATGACCGATATCTCCATGCAAGACGTTCAATGCAATCCTATTTTCTTTAACACCCTATTCCATATTGTAACTTAATGATGAACACGAAAAAATATGTGAAATGGTGCGAAATCGAAAGAAGTTTTTTAATAATAAACGTGTTCTAAATTCAAAATAATTAAAACGTTAAAAAGAAGAAAAGTTTTTACGTATACGTATATACGTTTGACAGTCGCGTGAAAACAGTCTTTATTAGAAGTCACTATAAATATTGTAAGGCACATTACAAACTGGGCTATAGAGCCCGCCAAGGCGATCCAAGCGTTCCTAAGTCGTCCGTGTAGTATGCAGCCTAATTAACGACCAAAAATATTTAGGATACCAGGAATGGTTGGCATAACTCTCTCATAAAGGGCGGTAAAACAACAAACGGTCTATTTTAGATCACTTTCATCTTTTCTATTAATATTTGGACACTCTGTATACATCGCGTGCTATTGATAGCTCTATTGTCTTACATATGAGAGTCGTTTGATTTTTACCTGATTACGCGATGAAAGAGGGGAATGTGTTCATTATTATATTTTTTTATGGAAAGGAAGATAAACGAGCAGACGGTTTACCTGATGGTTAGCGATACCATCACCCATAGACGCACGCAACATCCGAAGAGTGGCAAGTGTGTTTTCAAATGTGGCGTGCACCAGTTATCAACCAAATCTCCGTCGGCGCTTCTTTAGGCTCTTCTGACTACTGTCTAATCCGGAGTGAGGTGCCTATCACATGCCCGTCTTTTCCACTCGGACATCACCGTGTATGGCACTATAGGTCAGCGGAATGGGATGGGTAGCGGTCTTTCTTTGCATCCTACCCCTGGAGGTAGATTAGCTTCTCACTGGATGATCCAAGCGCTGTCGCCGATTCCATTGCCGATATCGTGCTTCAGGGTATGGAACTTTATATTACATTCTCTGTTATACCCATCGGTGATAAGTCAAGACCATAGTTGAGTCGCTCCTGCAAGATAGCTTCTCGCTATAAGCAAGAATGCTATCGAGCGGGGGCCATGACGGCGGCGTCTTGTGATGTAATACCAGTGCATGAAAAAAGAAGTATAATTTTGTCTCCAGGTCCCTCACAAGCCGCCCTGGCCACAGCAAAGTCGGAACAATTGACAGAATTGGCGAGAGACTCGTTCGCCTGCCTTTGGGCACCCGCGCGTTTTGGTCTCTTGCCAAATCAGTTCAAGGGAAATTCTGTACGCCATCATTACCACCCATGCACAGCGGGGGTACTCGCTGGCCCATATCGCAATACAGAAAGCCGGTCTCCTGTGCACTCCTTTTGCGTCAAACTCGACTTTGGACGATGGGGGTAACACATCGTCGACCATCCCGCGGTGTGAACCCTCGATGCCAGAAATGCGTTTCCACCTGAGTGCAGTGCGTAAAGAGCTTTTCTCCCTTGATGTACCTCCTTGTTCTCAAAAATAATGGAGTCCATTATTAACATCCAACTCCTGAAAAATCTTGACCAGCTGATCAATGACCGACAATACGGTTTTCGTAAAAGTCGATCAGCTGGTGATCAACTTGTCTACTTGAAGAAATTGAGAGCAAGGGGGAGGCGTTGGCAGTTACTTTTGATGTAGCGAAGGCCTTCGATTAGGTATGGCACAAACCGCTCCTTTCAAAGATCACATCTTACGGACTACCTGAGAAATTATGCGAAAGAATAACCACCTTCCTTGCAGATCAGACCACCAAGGTTGATGTCGACGGTACATGCTCCGACGCCAAGCCTGTGAACACAAGGCTGCGTGCTATCTTCCACACTGTTCCTTCTGCACATCAATGATTTATTGTGCATTAGCAACATTCATTGTTATGCAGATGACAGTACACTTGACACCTTGTATACTAATCAGGCAAATATTTCTCAGGACCGCGTCGACGAATGCAAGAACAAACTTGTGTCTGAAATCGAGATTTTGCTTGCCAAAATCTCTGATTAAGGTGGACTAAATTTAGTCCAGTTCAAACCACAGAAGACACAAGTTTGAGCGTTCACCGCTAAAAAGAAACCCTTTGTCGTATCTCCTCTTTTCCAAAATACTCCCCTGGTTGCCACAGTGCCGATCGGAATTCTTGGCGT
>JAOCPS010000003.1:319389-332700 GCA_025505425.1 Graphium colonna | reverse complement strand
TACCTAAAAGTTCAATGTTGATAGAAGAAATATTTGCCATATACTACGAGATCCGGTAATTGATGGCGTGCTCGATTTTAAAGTTTTTTTCTTCATTAATTACTTAGAGCTACATTTACAAATCTGCCCAAAATATTAGTTACTTATGAGTAAATATGCAAATTTTTATATACTTATCGGCACGTGACAAATTATTTTCGTTTTTCGAAAGCATTATTTAAGCATTATTTTACACATCGTCTCGAAACAAAAACGTTCTCATGGTACTTGGTACGCGTAGTTGTTTTAATAGCGCAGTTAAACGGAATAAAAACAATTTAATGCTCCAACGAAATAATTTCGACTGCTTATTCGGCCATAATAACTGTACATGGGGCGAAATACGCATAGAGGGGGACTATTTCCGCTTCGACTTGCAATACGTAGTTCAAAAGCAATGTCAAATTTCCTTCTTCAAATAGCAATATAAATTTTGACAAAGACATTAATCTTCTCTGCTTCAGATATATAAAAACCTTATGTTGCGGTATAAAATATGAAGAATGGTTTCGATTACTGAAATATTAAATATAAAGCGAGAGCACTCAGTCTTCTACCTGCATTGAAAACATATATCATAAATCTTTTATACTCGAAAAGAGACATGACGTAGATTTTTCTGTAATCAAACATCTAAGCAAATAAGAGTAAAGAAGAGTGTGTATTATGTTAGCGTGCGATAAAACAACGAAAATAGCGGGCAGAGGCTGGGTGCGAAAGGCTCAAGATGAATGGAGTGCATTAAAAGAGGCCTTCACTCAGCATTGGGTAGCTATGGGCTGAGAAAGAAGAGGAAGAAGTGCGATAAAACACGGGGCACTCTTGTGATTTGGGCTTGGTTGTAGACTTTACGGGAACGGAGAAAGACATGAGGGTGTATTCCGCCAGCGCTGCATCTCGTTCCTTCAATGAGAACGTCCGCGGGGCGTTGCGTATGCGAGTCGCGCGATGCCATCGATTATGGTAATCGTTCGACATCCGATGAATAAAAACATCGCGGCCCAGAGGTGGACAGCCTTTGCTAATTGACCGGTGAACCTGGGTGAATCACTAATGCGACGGGTTGTGGGCAACGCCGGACATTCTTCCGATGTCATTAAACATAACTTTTTAACTATTTATATCTATTGAATTCAAGAACAACGTATGCCACAGAGTGATGGAGAATCACCTTTTGCAATTTTTTTCGTGTGATCAAAATTTAGTAAAGAAAGAAAAGCAAATGTAAAATGTGATTTATTTACTCGAAGCGCCTTATGGTTAATTAATTAAATATTCAATCACGTGGCCGAGGGTTCGAATCCTGCCATCCAACTATTTCCTAAACTATATATCCTAGCACAAGCTTAGAGCTTAGTTGGGCTGGTTAATGGATGATAGTGAAATTTTAAATTATTTGCTAATATAAAAAAAAACTCAACAAAATTAGTTTTATATAACGGCAAAACTTAGGTTGATGTCGAAATAGTTGCAGCACTAGTATTATTACAGAAAAGTCTAAGTTATTTTCGGATATTATGTCGAATGAAAAGTAAAAATACAAATAAAACATCTTAATGACGTCTAATTGGCAGGAAAATGATCTACACTTGTTCGCTCAACGAAGTAAGAAGTAGGTAATTATGAGAAAGTCGACGTATAAACGTCCGTCCTGCAAAGGCAATACTCTGACGTCATCAGCCGAGTGGAAACGTAACTGACCCTACTTCCTATTGCAATTAATCGAGTGGAGCTTGTAATAGATAATGTGTCGATAGTATCGAATATATTCGACGGTTCTTCGTTTTAGCTTCGATCCGGCACGCGATGAATCACCTGCACGCGTCCGCGGATGAGTAACATTACGAAACTTCGGGCCGTTTTGTCGTAACGCCGTTGGACCGTTACGATAATTTCACGTTCGCAGCGCCGACGAATTCGCCCCGACGCGTAATCGCGATCGTCGTTTTTCGGGTACACCGATCGGAACTGTTTTTACCCGCGAACGAGCGCGTTGAGTGATCGGAAGGGAATTGTTCGGCGCGCACTTGTTGGGGCCGCCGTACGAAAATTGTGCGCGTGCACTTTTTTTCGTTTTGGCTCTCGTTAGCCCGTTTTGCGGTGATTTCGCTTTGGCCCCGGGGCGCAGCGCCGCCTCGAATAAAAAACGATATAGTTATAGGGCTCGGTGCCGCTTATTATTTAACTAAGGCCAGTGAACGGAACCCGATCATCTCACGCCCCTCAATGACGTCGGAGAGGGAGGCACGTATGCGCCCCTCTCGCTCCGACCTTAATCACTGACCGGTGGTTCAAAACATTCGCATAAACGAATTACGACCGAAGGCAGCGGCGGCGATTTAACTAGACGCGACCCGTAGAGGCTGTATCCCTTTAATTGACACAATAACAACGTTGTTACAGTTTGGGAACAAAAGGCGACCGCAAAGGCGGTGCCGGGCAATAACGATCATGTCAAAAGGAAGGCCCGACACACAACACGCGTTAAACACACGATCATAACATTTTATTAGTGCGCCGGTCAAAAGCAAGCAACCGCGGGACCGCCGTCCGAGAGTTCAACTAAAAAAAATAACAGGTCAGCTCGTAAAAAGCCGTGGAGTCACCGTGAGACGCGTAAAATTTCCTCAACGGCGCGGCGAAACTTAGCCCGTTTCGGTGCGTAAAAACATTCATTTGCTTATGTTAAAAGATGATCGAAAGAAAAAACAAAACCATATATACTTTAAGTGCGCCCCGGCGATCCGCATAAACAAATAGCGCGTCGACAAAAACACGGCATTAATTCAATTTAATGGGCCCGAAACTAATTTATAATCAAATATCCACTCTCGATTTCATAAAGCGACGACACATAAAAGAAACGGCAATTACGCTCCCGACAAAAAGCTATAATACGGACAAAGTGGAGACTCGATCGAATTCCTTAGCCCATTGAAGATCTGACTGGGCGACCATAAAAAGCCGTAGATACCTACACGTAGGTAATACACAGGTTATAAGGGGGCATAAAAAAGTCGGGACCGCGTCGGAGGTCGGCCCCGACTACCCGAGAAACAAAGAGTTCGTTTATTTTTTAACAGCTCACCTCGTACACAAAAGGAGGCTGCGCGCCACGAAAAACGACCCAAACGACGAGGAGCTTGTTAACCTTTTTAAAAAGAAATCGCGCGTCCGCTAACTAGAATTTCGACTCGAAAACCGAGAAAAGTGCGCGCGGGTTCGATGCATCGACGCGTTTGGCGCCTGCGCAATCATTATGCAAATTGCGAGCATGATGGAACGGACCAAAACTTTTGGAAGGAAACATAAGTTTGCGAGTAAACCTTATCTCTTAATATGCTATATAGATTATAAACATACGAGAAATGCTTCTTATTGTGACGTAGCAGTAATAAATTGTTACGTATAGTCAAAACAAAGATTCGCCTTGAGCTGTTACATTAATGCCGGTATCGGCTAACAAAAGTAAGCTCGTAAAAATCGACTGCACACAATAAGGGCGACAATTGCGCGGTAGGTGTTTGCACTTGGCCATATCATTGGACACGAGATGACCTGTTGCTTGTCAGGGGAAAATCGTACTAAAGTTATATTGCTAGGAAGCCGATAGCCTTATGATATCGTTTTGAAGTAAAGACGGGCGCGCGCATTTTTTTTCCTTTTCAATTCAATATAATGAGATAACTGACATTATACTTTTATAAAAAAATTTGCGATTTGGGAAAGATACGCCAAAGACTTATACACAACGACGTCTGTGTGAAACGTGTGTGACGTGTGAGACGAAAAATGATGTATTTAGCTCTTAATAATAATGGCTATTCTTTAAATAATATTTGGGATTTAAAAATGTACATCCCCATAAACTTTTTAAGATATTAACCACTATTAAGCGGTCTCTACCACTTCGTCGCTGGTATTAGGTGTATCCATAGCAACTTAGTTGGTTGCCATGGATACCCGTACAGAAGAGCGGCTTGCTCAGTCAGCTTGTCGCATAAAAAGAAACACGGGAGTGGAATTATGCCCTATCTCGAATTAACTGTTTATAATTGTCCCTTCGGCCGTGCGGTAGCGTCTCGCTATGTGAAAACGTCGCTAATGAGTGCTCCTAACAACTCGTACACTCGCAAGAATCAGAGACGCGCCGCGCCAAATAATATGAGCCCCCGTGTTTCAATGTTAATCGTTTCCTCCGACGGCGGCTGGCTCGGTGCTAAATGCAGGTTTTGTCACATATTTTGGAGTTTAAGGACTTAGTGCCTTCCGAGTTTTTAATCTAGAGATACGACCGAAAAACACTCTATGTAGATGAACACAACAATGTTAGGAATGAAGAGAAATACATTTTTTTAATACATATAAAATTTGACGGAGAAAAAGGGCAGGCAAACTTCCGATTTGTTATAACACGTTGAAGACAAAAGATCTCGATAAATTAATCTCGAGAGATGTGAGATTTGGCATATATAAACTTCAAAGTGAACAACTGCAACTAAATAAAATATGTAAAACAAATCAAATCCCATTTAAAGATTTCAACCGAGATTTTGCAAAACTACTAATAATTACAAAAATACTAATAATACACATCCATTCATTTGCGACTATTCTCTTATAGCTAAAAGGACCGGTATTATCCCATTCATAAATATCGAACAATACAGAAAATATATTTGGATTCATATTTTCACACGAAAATCGGCACATTTTCTTCGTTTCATTGATGATAAATCGAGCGGAAAACGGTGCTATAATCTATTATAACTAATAATAACTTTATTGAGCTCGCCTTATAGTTTTTCCGATTTGTTATTTTATTGTAACAAACACAATACGTTATGCATATACATAATGGATATTAATCGTTGATGGTAATCTCTTATAAAATTGCACACTAATTTTGCTTACGACCTCTTGCAATACCTGAGCGCGGGACTGCACCTAGGAGGTTTGTTTTTTACCTTTACCGGAACTCGAGTGGGTTTTTCGACGGCCTACGGAATAATACGGTGTCGTTTTGATATGGACGTATCTCGCCGTGACGGGCCGAGTCTTGAGCTAATTCACTACTTCCGGGAAAATTTGCAATGGTAGCGACATTACTTTTGCGTACGCATTCAATTGTTATTTCATGTACACATCGCTTTTAACATAATTACTAAATAATACGCGTGTATAAGCATTAATTCATCCTTTTAAAGTATTGTTTCCTTTCGTGTGTTGCGTTAAACAGTAAGTAATGACGACGGTAAGTTAATGAGGATCCGCGGTGCAACGATTTATAATTTCGCGTAGAGAAAATGTTAAATAGTAGTAATTAGACATATTGTTCTAAATTGCACGAATAAAGGACACGGAAGTCGTTTAGTAACTATCGCTCTATTGACTTAGAAACGGAAAGTTTTGCGCAATAACTCTTTTCTCATTTACTTCTTGTTACCCGATATTTATTAATGAAAATGAAAATTTTCAGGCGCAAAGCAGGTAAACGCAAAGCATTTTTTATCTTTTATCGCAACAAAAGAAAACTCAAACTACAAAATAACATAAATATTTTGAACATTAATTAACATAAAATATTTTTCTATTAACTTTGCTGCGTAATTGTTAATTGTAGAAAGTAAGCATTAAGGACAATAAAATTATTAAGTCGCCAAATCTACATTAAGTTAAGCTGAGGAAAGTTGAGGGCTTTCAGAAATTTCCCATTCACCCATTTTTTAATTTCATTTACGCTTAGCATACACTTTATTCGCTTTAAAATTAAAACAGCTCATTTAAGGGCGGCTTGCAGTAAATTTCGATAAATATGATTTCAATAAATTTAAGTAAATATGTTTGAATAAAAAACCGATAGGATCCAGATTTAGCGACAAGATTCAAACGTAATTTTAATCTCAGCGTTATTTAGCTGGTGCAAGCGGCTCTTAAATTCAAGTTAACTTGGCCTGAACGCTTTTAGCTTAAGCTGCACAGTTAGGACGTTTCGGTGTCGCGCACAGGGAGTTGTCGCGATCTTTCTCGCTAATTACGAAACCTCCTAGCGACATAACTGTATAGCTATTAAAGGATAGAAACATTTAGTGAGACATGTCACCCCGGTAACAGTGCGGCTTGATAATTGCGACTGGGTTGGTTTGTTCCAGCGTTTAACATTGTTCGAGTGACACTGAGCCGACTTTTTTTTTATTTTTTAATGATATTGTAATAAACTGCGTCTGGAGGTTCTTTTATATGCGAAGGGTGGTTATAGGGTATGTTTAATTTGATTATTTGTTGTTATTGTATAAAGGTAAACATACTATAAGTGACATGATATAAAATAGTTTTGTGTGTTAAAAAAAATAATATCGCGCATTCGCGTATACTTTTTTTATTCGCATTCGAGTTTTAAAATATTGATCGAATAAATTTATTATTTACGTTTTGTGACTAGGGGTGGCTTTAGTTGCATTTGGTTTTTCAAAATTGCATTTGGTTTTTCAAAAGTGCATTTTTGAATATTTCACCAAATTTTACTTTTAACAAAATACAAATAAAACTTTAAATTTAATAACCTTAATAATATAATGCATATTTAAATAAAAAAAAATATGAAATCATTAAAAGTGCAATTCGCATAAATCATAACAAAAACATTTAATTGTATATTAAAGTTAAAAAAAAATAAATAAAAAAAAAGATCGCAAGAAAAGTTAATTAAAAAAAATGCTTACTGCTTCTGGCCGTGCTCGATCTAAGGTAAGGTCGATATTTTTCCAACAAATCACTATCACAGTCACTAAAATTGCTAATTAATCTAGTCCTGGGGCAATGTTCACAGGCGTACGGTCCTCGCACGAAGCCATGCTTGGCCTTGCACCCGGGTGCCGAGGAACAGCTGTTCTGGCGCTGGTCCATTCTGAGTCTAACTATCACGGTGCCGGATTGTCTGAAGAGCGCGACGGCCGGTATGCTAGAGAAGTCCATTGCGGATTGCAGGCACAATCGACATCCCCCAATTGAGTGGCGCGCGCGTCGTGTCGGGTGAGCGACTAAATGAATCGGTTTGACGGCGCGTGAAATAAAGCCTAGTGTACACGTGTTGGAGGCAGTGGGGCGCCAACGAATGGCAGGTGGGACTCTCCGCCGGCGGCCAATGGAAAACGGGCGTGCGGAGGGCGGGTCCGACCCCGGCCCACTCGCGCTATGTAAATCGGACCCCAGTAGATAGGGGTTGGGAATTCCGGCCGCCACTTTCCCAATGGACCTTCGCGACTTGCGCAAGCACCAAGGTTTCCCTCACTTCACCAAGCTTTGAGTCATCACCGGTCATCGGTAGCACTCATTTGGGTATTTTGTTATTTGGTCGGTCGATTCCGGTAGGATGATATTTTTTTTTAAATTTTCGTCGTGAGACGAGTGATAATTTTTTTCCCTCCTTTCCAATGCCCACGTCCTTCAGTTGTTTTGATAATCTATATATTCTATTATATTTATATTTAGCAAAAATTTTTTACAAGTTTATTTTCACAGCAAATTACAAAAACTAACTTTGAACGCCTTAAAAGTGTACTTTCGAAACATATCTTGCCCTTTATTTTGATCTTAAAAACAAACTATTCAATCCGATTTTTACAAAAAATTTTGTGGGAGCATTGTGAAATCCCTATCCCCCAACACTATCAGAAAAAAAATTAAAATCAGTTCATAAGTTACGGAGATATGCACAAACATTCCGTAATTTTGATATTTTTATTTAAGATACCAACTAATGAACCGTTTTTTTTAATTTTATGCGACTATCTACGAAGAAAGCTCTATCATATAAAAATGTTTGAAATTAGTTCATAAATGACGGAGGTCACAAAATCAATTTTGTTATTTTGATTTGAAAGAAAAACTACTGAACCATTTTCCTGAAAATTTTATGGGACCATTCCGGAAGAATATCCTATAAGACGAAAAAAGAAATTTTCTGTTCAATTAAAAAAAAATCATCATACATAAAAAAACATATCTTTTTTGAAGCCGAGTTTAAAATAGAGTCACCGATCTAATTTAAGTTACATCTACGATCCTGGTATTCACTCCATTAAGTCATAAGTGCCGGAAACTAATTAAGAAAAGGTAGGACAGGATACGGCAAGGCAAGAAGTAGGCTGCTCTAATTTTGCAGGGGATGAAAATCAAACAACTAAGGATATAGATAAATGGACAACAAATCATTGTATTTCTGTCTTCGTTAAAAATGCAATTTACGTCAGAATATCAGCCATTCTTACTTCCGGAATTTTGATATTTTTTACACAAATTATAAAGTTGCAATTTATGCAAACGCATTTAATAAAAAAAAAGTAGATACAGAATTATTTGAATTATTGTCTTATAATTATATAGATCATAATTAGTTTTGATTTTATTTATCTGCGCATTTATTGCGTTGGCGCGAAATCGTGCCAAAAGTTATATTTGGGAATGTTTCAAATTCTTCGTCAACGAAACTATGAAATACTGTGCGTGAAAAATTAAAAGGTAACGGGAACTTTGTGTCAAAATTGAGTATATTGAATTTTATATAAAATTTTATAGTACATTATTTCAGGAACAAATTAAATAATGTATATTGGAATATGTTTTTTATTACTACAGCATTTTTATTTTAAATTGGAAATATTTAATAAATACTGATTCAGTTCTTACTGGTTCTCGTTGAATTTTGTTGTTTCATTAAATATTATAGAGCTCAAGGCTAAACATACATGTATCGTTTGGCTTCAGTAAAAATTCTTCAGAGAGTTATTTTATTTCAGATTGAGTCACATCTTAAACGCGTTACTAAAACAGTTAGTCATTGAAGACTTTAGTTGACTCAGATATCACGTGGATGTGTGTGTGATCCTCATTGAATTTCACCGTTAATTAAAAATATGAACTGAACGACTAAATATAGACTGGATCCCTGAATTTAGATTTGACCCATCTTCAGACTGATTAGTAGAATTTAACTCTTTAAGTAACACATCTGGAAATAATTGAATGTAAATCTTATAGGTGGTAGAGCATAACATCTTTTCACATATTTTGCTCCACTTCTCTCACTCCCGGGAAGTATCACCGCCCTTTATAAAGACGGCATAAAATAAAGTATGCATGACTTTTGGGGATGCCGGATGGCCATGTCTACCCTATTCTATTCCTATTTACATCCCCTTCAAATATTTAATCCCGACATCGACCTATCCAATAAACCAATGTATCTAATCTCCCAGGTTCGCAGTCAGAACTCTCCGGATGTTGCGTTTGTCTATGGGCGACGGGATCGCTTACCATCAGGTGAACCATCTGTTCTGTCTTCCTTTCCATAATAAAAATAAAATAAATAACTTAATTCTTTTAAGTTCTTTATTTATTTTCAGCTGTGGTATTGAGCTATCGAAGATTAATGAACTTTTCGTAATTTCCCTGTCAAAATGGCTAGACAAGGCTTAAATGTGGCTTTGCAGGTATGATGCGATAATTGTCGATCGAGAACGTCTAGAGATTCGGTACAGTACCGCTTATAGTATAATATAAACTAGGGAATGAACCGAATGGAATTGATTAGGATTATCTTTGGAATTATCAAGATAACATTCAGAACTGGGCCGGCGTCTGTGATGTCTCAGCTGTAAATGTGTGGATTGTCAATCACATTACATTAGCAAAAGATAAGACAATCGTAAACGCATAAGTATTGTAATATTTTATGAGTTATTTAATATATTTATCATATTGTGGATTTGTTGACAGTTTTGAATATAATCGTGTTTTGTTCAGATTTAATGGCGCGATGAACGATATGCATCTATTGATTGCACCAGTAACAAATAATACGAAATATTATCCAAAGTATATTATGCAAAGAAAGTGTTATCCATTCATCCCACAATCAAAAATTGAGAAATTGTGCAACTAAATACATGTATCAAGTTAAAAGATGAATATATACAACATATCCATCTTCGAAGTAATGAGATCGAAACTACGCACAAGTACATATTTTCAAGGCTGCCGCACGTGGAAGTGGGTCACAATTAACTTTAAAGATTCCTAACAAAGAGACTGGCCGAACTTACGGGCTCGGGTAAAATAAATACATGTAATTTTTTTTAATTGCCTCCGTAGCATACAGAGCATGAATGAACGTTAGATGTGAGATTGAGAGATGGCAGTGTCACAACTGGTATGTTCGGGGTGCTGATAGACTGTGGAAGGGTGTTGTTTAGCCAACGCTGCTGGCCGGCCGGATGGCTTGACGCGAGTTGCGTCACTGCGGTTCTGTGAACCGGTGTCTTGCCCCAGTGACACCTGCGGCTATATCAGCGCGGAGTTTCCTGTTGATAGTGACGATTAAATTGCTTAGCCCGTATTCAGGCGTAGGCTAATTGATAGCACGACGTCGCGCTGTCTGCTGCCACAGAATTTTCTTATCACTAGCCGACTCAGTAGCGACGAACCGTTTCTTCGGAAAGAATATGTTTATCGGCCAATAAATAACTTAGAGGCGGTTGAGATGCTTGTGGGATTCTATACATAGTTACTTGCGGTTTACCTGATTAGAGTAATTAGTAACATAAAAGGTGAAACAGTTTTTTTTTATTTATGAAAAGGATGACAAACGAGCAGATTGGTTCGGAAAAGGGGTAGACATGGCCATCCCCAAAAGTCATGCATAGTTTATTTTATGCCGAATTTATACAGATTTATAGAATATCAATAATATTTTACCATTCATTATATTATATCTTTTTAATTTAGAAACATATGTTAGCAAAATATCCAAAATCAGAGGGACTGGAACAAACATTAACTCCCACAAACTAAATCTGTTTATCTAAAACTGTATCTATATTGTGTTTGCTAGTTCTTTGTCTATCGTGAAAAATGTTTATTGAATGTTTAAGTTATCGTAAGAACACAAAATTTCTTTAATATTGTATGAAATTTTGAAATTTATTGAAATTTGAATGGTGAGCGGGACGATTCACGGACTCCTTAAAAAAAAATTAAAAGCTGCTCGTTAAGGACCAACATGTTTAAGACAGTAAATCTAAAACCAATATTATTATACTTGCGTTACCAGCTTTTAAGAAGTTGCATTTGACCGCAAGTATATAAATGTTATTAACATTCTTTTTTTATGGAAAGGATGACAAACGAGCAGACGGTTCACCTGATGTTAAGTGATACCGTCGCCCATACACACGCAACGTCTGGAGAGTTGCGAGTGCGTTGTTAAACTCGGAAATTGGATAAAAATGGTTTATTGGATAGGATGAAGTCGGGATTAAGGATTTGAAAGGAATAAAAGTGGGAAAAGAAAAGGGTAGACATGGCCATCTGGCATCTCCAAAAGTCATGTATACTTTATTTTATACAGACTTTATAAAGGGCGGTGGTACTTCGCCGGGTGCGGACGTAGATATGCACCAAAAGCTGTGAAAGGATATTATGCTCTACCACCGTGTAAATTAATAAAATAGTCGCTTCTTTGTTTGCTACTCCTTTTTTATGTTACGATATCATCATTTGGACACATTTAAATATTGCCATATAACAATTAAACATGTATTCCCTTATAAGGTAATAGCACACATTAGTATGGCTATTAATATCCTTATTAACACATGCCACGGAATTAGCGAATGAACGGGCAATTCTATTTAACGCTTACACATACGCCATGGGGTCACGCTGATCGAATTCCATGGAATCTTTCGTCATAGGATACGGACTTTATCCGTACGATCTCAAAACCCCGTAGTTTACTCTTGAAAATACGTCACGGTATACGTCATCGATGGGTCGTTCGCCGAACTTAGTGAGACACGCGCCATATCCTGCGTGTGCACATATTGACAGACTCTAAAGGACATTGCACGTTTACCTGCCAGCTATCTGAACAGTTACTCAGAGTTACGTATGAGCTATTTTTACTAAGCAAGCACGCGTCGCGATTCCAGTGTAAAATAATTAACGACTTATAAGCGATCTGCGTTAGTTACCGTTGCGTGTTTGAGCTTTACATTGATATACACATCGATATAATCAACAATATTATATTTTTAAAAGTGAACTGGTTTATTTATTTGTGATACCTTACTTTCATAATAAAAAATTTGGGTCAAAATATTCAATTAGAAAACAGCGATATATTTTACATCAGTTTCTGGGAAATGGAAAAATAATTTCAAGAAATACAACAAAACTTGTTGTATGGAAATTATTAAATTAGAATAAATATGAAATCCGGAGCACAAAAAAGTATGAGATAAAAGTATAAGGCCGCAGAAAAAAAAATAATATCCTGAAAATTATTTTTTTTTTACAAAATCTACATTATACCAAAGCTAACACTAACGAAAACTTGTTCTCTGTAAGAAATTCTTACAAGTGCGAATTAAGCAAACCTTTTCATGTGATAAAATAACAGAAACGAAGTATAAATTTAAGTTTTTTGAGAGTTACAGGTTGTGTTAAACAGCATTACAAATGGCGAATGTGACGCAAACAGCATATGTTCGTGAAAAAGGACTTTCCCAAATCATTCCATGGCTCATCAATGATCACATAGTTTTATTACCCAATGCTTGTATATATATTTTTCTAAGATATGAATAAGAGGATTTCTTTTGCACAACGATACGTGATGGTTGCTAGTATATGGGTTATGGCAAGGATGACAAAGAAGCCTGATGATCACCTAAGTTTAAGTGATTGTTGAAGTTGTCAGATTGGTAATTTGAATAAAAAATGTTTATTGGATAAGACGGGCAAAGAAAATAATAAAGATTCGAAGGGAAAAAATAAAGTAGAAATGGCCACTCTCTGTCTAAAGACTCATGCATACTTTTTATGCTGACTTTGTGAGAAGCGATTGTACTTCCCAGGTCGAGCACGGCAATAGAAGTGCAAACAGAGTTGTATGAAAGATGTTATGGTCTGCCATCTCAAATATTATATATAGTATATGAGATTAGTGTCAAAGGTACTGTAACAACTAAGGCCGTTATTAATTTTCCTGCTGTTGTTGCTTTTTGCTTATGATAGGAGGTAGGAAAAGTGTACAATTTTTGACAATTTCTTCTTTACATAAACTTAATAAAGTCGGCAGTCGGATGGGCAGTTCTACTCTTTTCTATTCCCACTCCCTTCCCCTAGAAATCCCTGAATATATATCTTTTCAAATAATAAAAAAGAATTTTTAAATTTGGTTCATAAATGGCAATAAAAAGGTAAATAACA
>JAOCPS010000003.1:264852-275960 GCA_025505425.1 Graphium colonna | reverse complement strand
CTGATCATGCACGATTTGGATTAGGTGTTGTATGCTGTTTTTGTGTATTGGTGTCCATTCAACAGACATACAAGGACGGGTTGGAATTTTGAAGTATTATATTAAACGCAACAACCATATTGGGAAACTATTTTTCGCCAGTAAAATACTGCCAAAGTAATTCACCCCGTGTGAAATCGACTCACAAGTCCGTTCTGTGAACGACGCGATTAATATAAAACAGCTTCCGTGAAACAAGGTTTTCTAGATAAACTAAGGTTAATTAAAAAAAAAGATAAAGTTTAGATAATTAATTCAGTTGTAAATTTAAGTTAGCAGTTAAATGTGGCACGTTTATATATTTCATAGGCATTATTACTTAACCATTGAAACATTCCTTTGACTTGGTTATAGCTTGCATTGTGAATGGGCAAAAACTAGCTCTATTGTGCCGGTTGAGAGACTGCTTGTGGAGGGGAGTTACTTTTACTTCCGAGCAAGTCTGTTTATAAGCACTAGTTCACATTGCATCAGTAATTTTAAGATTTGAAATTTAAAGTTCAAAGTTGACAAATAAGGTGATAGTTTCATACTGACATTTAATTCTGAGTGTGCTATTTTTTTGATTCTGTAGGAGTACTATATTTTTTTCATATTTCCTGTTTTTTTCTAATTTATTTCGCTTTTTATTGATTTATTTTTGTAATAGATAATTACATACTGCAATTGTAAAGCCCTTATGGATGAGAATCCTATTTTATATTGATTAAAATTTGTAACACCACATTGTGTTATTAACAATTATTAAGGTTTTGACTAACTTTTTTCAGAATTTTTAACTACTTGACTAATAATATTGTTCAAACTTTAAATTTTCGATTCAAAGTACATTTAGTATTAGAGTTTATAGTAGTGTACAGTTTTGAAAACACTGGCTCTATGCAGTGTGTTTGTAAACATTTCTGGCAATAAAATAGTTCAATAAATGTTTTGGTTTTTATTTTCCTAATGAACATTAATCACCGGTATTTCAGAATTTATACCTACCTAATATATTGTGGTTATATATTTATAGATATAAATCTTGATGGATTAGTTATTAAGGGAGATACATGTAACGTATTAGACATATCTACGTTGCGTTACCGTAATCACCTACTAAAGGAAATAATATGAGGATGCCTTGTTTGTACGCGACGCAAATATTGATACATACATTAATGATAGAAAGGTGTACATCGGCTAACGATAGGGTGAAACAAGGTCAGTGATCGCCTTGGATACTAAAAAGTACACACAATCACACGTGTATTACGAAGTTTTACCTACGACGATTCAGTACATCGTCGATATTCGTACCGGAACACTACCGTAGTAGAAAGTATAATGAAAACTAATTGAACCGCATGGTAATGTAGATAAAATATGCAGTTGCTACTCGAGCTGATTGTATTGTTCCCGCTCTTTTACCTTATTTTTTCTCAGACCACACAAAACGTAAATATTCGTAAGTATAGTTCTTATTCTTGAAAACTGAAGTGATACTTATTGTATTGGAAATAATAACTAGTAAACAACGTTTTGTTTCAAGTGCTAATAAATGAAGAAAATAATGCCTTAGCTGAAAAAGCGTTTGATGTTGCAAGAGAATATGTACGACGCAATCCCAGTCTCGGTCTAGCTATAGATCCGGTGATAGTAGTTGGCAATCGTACAGACGCTAAAGTGTTTTTAGAAAATGGTAAGGTATAAAATAACAGAAGGTATTTTAACTAGATCGTTTCGCACTTATATGAACTAAATATTTTATGATAGTCTGCAGAAAATATAACGATATGTTAGCGGCAAAAAAGTCTCCCCACGTTATTCTCGATTTCACGGTAACCGGAGTTAGTTCTGAGACGATAAAATCTTTTACGGCGGCTTTGGCGCTACCTACGATTTCTGGGTCATTCGGACAGCTTGGGGATCTCCGACAATGGCGTTTGGTGGACGCCAATCAAACAAAGTTCCTTCTACAAGTCATGCCGCCGGCCGACATTCTACCTGAATCCATAAGGGCTATTGTTACGAAGCAAGACATAACTAATGCCGCTATCATGTTCGACGAATACTTCGGTAAGTAAATTGATTTGCAATAAATGAGTTGAAGAACTTTCGACACTTCAGATGGACTTTATTAAGACTAAACATTTGCAGTGATGGATCACAAATACAAATCCCTCCTGCAAAACATACCGACACGCCACGTGATAACCGCAGTCAAAAGCTTCAGTAAAGACGAAATTAAAACACAGCTACGCAGTCTACGCGAACTTGATATAGTTAACTTTTTCGTCGTGGGCAGTTTGCGTACTATAAAGAATGTTCTGGATGCCGCCGACGAGAATCAATATTTCGGCAGGAAAACCGCGTGGTTCGCCCTCTCGCTTGATAAGGGGGACATTAGCTGCGGTTGCAGAGATGCCACGATCGTTTATTTAAGACCGACGCCAGATGCTAGGAGCAGGGACCGATTGGGCAAAATCAAAACGACTTACAGCATGAACGGAGAGCCTGAGATAACGTCGGCTTTCTACTTCGACCTGTCGCTCCGGACATTTTTAGCCGTCAAGTAATGACCTTCGCTATTTCAACACCTGCGTACTCGCACCAAAACGTATTTAGTGCAACCACACATCCCACGTGCTCTATGTGATGTTTCTAATTATATCCTGGAATATTCCACGACTTCACTTATGAATTTCCAGATCACTGCTGGATTCTGGCAATTGGCCAAGTGACATGAAATATATTTCTTGCGATGAATACGACGGTAAGAATACTCCTAATAGGACCTTGGATCTTAAAACCGCATTTCAAGAGGTTTGTTAGAAAATTATAATTTGTTTAAGCTGTAATCATTGGCTACCCTTTATTTTTTTTTTATATAATTTGGTTTCTGCATACAATTAAGCAAAATTATTAATAATTTAGAACCTCGATTAATATCTTTGATCTTACTGACCATGTTAGATGTTTCTGGTTTATACTTTATAATATGGTATTGGTATACATAACCCAAATGCAGAATTCTTCAACCTAATCTTATCTTAGTCTTCAATCTAAAAAGAAGACCGATATATCAGTTACATTCAGATACTAGAGATAAAAATATTTGGAAACATATTGTAAGGAAATGTAATTATTTTGGTAAGCTTAGAATACACATTGCCATATTATATACTACGAAAGCTGTCTTTTTAATAATCAATATTTATTGTGTATTGTGACAAGTCATTTATTTTTTTACTTTATAATTTAGTTGTCTCTTTGGTGGTGTGCCTTATTGCAAATATATTTTATTACGTAAAGTAGTGTTAGAGCATAACATCTTTTCACAGCTTTTTCTCTACTTCTCGCGGTCGTCTAAGGAAGTACCACCGCTTTTTATAAAGTCAGTATAAAATAAAGTATGCATGACTTATGGGGATGTCGAACGGCCAAGTCTACCCTTTTCATTTCCCCCCGCAATCCCGACCGCATCTTATCCAAAAAACCTATCCTATCCAATTTTCTAGATTGAGAAGGCACTCGCGACTCTGCGGATGTTGCGTGTGTCGATGAGCGACGGGATCGCTTACCATCAGATGAACCGTCTGCTCGTTTGTTTTTTACATAAAAAACTAACGTTTAATATAACAATCACTAACGATGCTTTATATAGCACTATTTTTGGTCGGCTTACGTACCTTGCTGAAAGGTCCAGATTGCAAATAGTTATTATAAACTATTGTAATGTATTGAATACCAAATTCAATAAAAGTAACTCAAAAATTTTTGTCAGGTTAAAGAGTCTCCAACTTACGCACCATTTTATATACCTGATGATGATCCAATGAATGGTAGAAGTTTTATGGAATTTAATACCGATTTATCGGCTGTCACTGTAAAAGATGGTGCTTCGGTTGGGAGCCGATCCATAGGTTCATGGAAAGCAGGTCTTTCTAATCCCCTTTCACTGACTGACGGCGACAACATGAGTGATTATTCAGCCCAACTAGTATACAGAATTGTCACTGTGGAGGTGGGTAATGAACTTAGCATTTGTTTTAAACACAAAACATGATAAAAATTCAGTCGCTCTCATTCCGGCACATTTGTGCAAACAGTTGTTTAAGAACTCGATTATTTAGCATTTTATATTATCTGTGTTTGTTTAAGAATTCAATTCGAATGTTTCTCAAAATTTTAAAACGACGAATAACTTCTAGCAAAAGCCGTTCATAATAAGGGACGATGAAGCGCCAAAAGGGTTTTCTGGTTATTGCATCGATCTCATAGAAGAGATTCGTCAGATTGTAAAGTTTGATTACGAAATAGCACTAACACCAGATGGCAATTTTGGTACAATGGACGAAAATGGAAATTGGAATGGGATCATCAAGGAGTTGATGGAAAAAAGAGCGGATATAGGACTTACCTCTCTCTCTGTGATGGCAGAGAGAGAGAACGTTGTCGATTTCACTGTACCCTACTACGATTTAGTTGGAATCACCATCATGATGAAACTCCCCCGTACGCCGACATCGCTGTTCAAGTTCCTTACGGTTTTAGAGAATGATGTGTGGTTGTCAATCCTTGCAGCTTATTTCTTTACGAGGTGAGTAGATTTTGAATGATATTCAGACAGTTTATTATTTTGAGCTTTATCTGTTACTAGCTCCCGGTGGTTTCACTGGCGTAAATTTACGTTTTTTCCAACATTTTTCTTGATGCACCGCTATTTTGTCATAGCGTGATATAATACAGCGTTCTACGATAAATGGACTATCTAAGACAAAAATAATTTTTCAATTCGAACCAGTAGTTCCTGAGATAAGCGCGTTCAAATAAACAAACTCTTCAGCTCTACAATGTTAACACAGATTATTTGATTATTACGTTAAATTTGGCTTTTAAACAAATACTATATAAAACAAATTTATTAACATTTTAACCGACTTCAAAAAACGGAGGAGGTATAGTTAGACGGTATCCTATTTAAATAAATGAAAAATAAATAAATTAGGGTTCCTTAGTTTACACTAGGAACCTTTATAGTCTCGTCATGTCTGTGACCCGTCTGTCCGCCCGGGCTGGAATACGCCGTTATTGTCATAATATAAAGAGATATACTATATTAAGAAGATTTTCACCCCCTCCCATACGTCTTTCAACGAAAACTTTACCGGACGCTGTATCATACACATTTATTTTTATACAACTCGATAAACTTATGTACCTACAGTCACCCTAACAAAATGTATGGAGCAAAATGAAAATTTGTCGGTATTAATTTTTTTTCAAGCGGTAGGACCCTCGGATGGCGATGGAAACTTTTCAAGCGCGTGCCCAAAACACTCTTGGCCGTTTTTTTACTATTGTTTTCTTTAATACCTTTAATAATAGAACGTACTTATCTAGCTTCTTATTATGAAACTGGTATCAAAGTTTATTAATAAAAGAAAAATAACCTCAAGTAGAAAAAAAATACAGATATCCTCAGACACTAATAAATGATATGTATTTTCGTATACAAGAGCATCATCAAAACTTGATTGTATTTACGTACTCACATACATATAACCCTTGACTTTTTGGCTTATGACATGAAGCGGCGATCGATGTATCGTCTTGCTACCAACAATCTATTATTCATTACTTTATATTCTTACTTTTACGTTATCGTATCATATCTAATCGTGTTATTCAGAGAAAATTTATACGAGATTCATCCTCAATACCTATACTTTTAAAAGAAATGAAAAGACAAAATTGTATAAACGTCTAAATAGATTAATCTTATAAAATCAATTGTCAAAAAATTATTAACTCAAACGTCTATCCAACACACATTTGAAAGGTCGTTATAGATGACAGAACGTTCTATCTAACCGATTTGCGTATTTTTTTAAATTGGAAGGTATGGATGCACGGATCTTTCAATAAGTATGATATATGATAATGAAATTATCAAAATTTTATCGTTCTCAATAAATACGAAAATGCGATTTTCTCATGTGTCATGCGTCATCTTTTATTTCGTTTTCATATCTTTCTTTATCTGCATATCCGGTTCTCAAGATGATTCGGGAACTATCTCTAAAACAAGCGCCTTCAATTGAAATTGTGTCCATCAAAATTGTTTCAGTTCAAGGAAGGTTAGTTAACATTAGTGGTAAGCAGCACAGGTCCGCTTGTATGATTTACAATTATTTACGAAATTGTTGCGATGAAAACAGATAAAATTAGTTATTGTTACAGATAAATTCAAGTATTATTAAACTGTATATCGTCTAAGAGCCCTTGAGCGCATTGCTATTAGCAAGTCATACATACATGCTTACGTTCTAAACCCATTGCTGGGAAAAGATGCCTTGTATATCGCTTTACTAGTAGCTCTGTTCAGCTTATAATTCTATTGACGTGCTTCCTAGTGCACACGGGTATAATTACGTTTGACTTTGTTGCACATACATAATGCATATGTGTGTAACACACAAACGAACATAATATTGTTGACTTCATAATGTTGATGTCGGTTCCCGCGTTTATTACATTAGTCAGTGCCACACAACGTGTAGTTTGTCGAATATCCTATTTTAAAAGACGCAAAGCGTAATATTAACATGGCCATTTTCCTAAAGCTCTTTTTATATTTATAAACATTAGTAAATGTGGATACTTTCAATTATAATATTTTTTAATTCGTGTCGGTTAAAGCCTTAACGATAAAATACACTGAAAACCCGTAGGTGATCGTGGAAATGGGTTTTAAAATCTACAGATGCCTCTATGTGATTTGGTTTACGTTTCATAAACTTGTCATTGGAAATCTATGGTACCAACTATGAATGATATTATAAAACACAAAAAGTTGTATATTATACACCGTTTTTATAAGCAAAACTATAAAGATTCATTCCTTAATTGTGAACGGATTGTTGCTACACGGAAGCGTCACGCCAAGTAGTTTTCAACTAAAGCTGAAATAAAGACTCATGCGATAATGCTGTTGTTCGGTTCGTATTTGCCAAGTGTTTTGTAGATAATTGTGTCCCGTTTGCAATGATTTAGCGTCGCCTCGTGCCTTTGGTGACTAAACGTAAAAAAAAAAGAAAAATAAATTTAACCGCGTTTTGATATTTTTGAACTTCAGCGTTTCCATATAAAAAAACTAATTTATTACATAAACCTATTAGGTATTAACTTCAATAAAACGTTTTAATTAATAGGTTTAATAAGAAATTAAATAGGAAAGTTAATGCCTTTGTAACGAAGTGAAGAAAATTAATTTTACGTTTTTAATTAATTTCGATTTAACGATTTTTTGTTGAATAAAGTGTTGCTAAATTATTATCACGTATGTTATATTCGCGTTGTTTCCTGGTATGACAATGACCCTGATACTTACAATAAATACAAATGTAAATATTAACACGTTCCTTCTAAATAAGTTAATTTTATCATCCACTGCTTAGAAATTTTGGTTACATATAATTAGTTTCCAGAATATATAAAAGTATTGAATATAAGTATGTGTAAAAACTTTTAATGTAATTTGCACCGATTTCTGTTTAAGCTGCACTTTCACTTAGATAATGGATACTATCCAGATCAATTTTCGGACGAACTTATAGAACCGTGTTTAAGTGACATAATGAAACAAGTATTTGCTAAACTATTGTGAAAATAGTTGTAAATTAGCGCGTTTGCTTCATTTTCGTCTAACGACCTTAATTGCCTCGTTCGGGTGGTGTTTCATCTGCAACTTACAAGAGAGGTTCGCTCAACGCTTCTATCGAGGTCAAGGTAGACATTTTACAATGAATGTGTAACTTCAATGTACCTAACCAAACTTTCCTTAACGTGTTGCCAAACAAACATGAATGAAGCTATCCATCCTTTTACAGTAGCAACCAGAGTTACGTTTATGACTCAATTCAAACGTTTGTTTTATGTATAACTAAGTTTGCTTTACCTATTTATACATAAAGTAAACGCTCATATTATCATAGATTAGTTCGTAACTTTAACCGGGTTTCGCAATGAAGGTGTTACTATGGCGCGTAATGGCGCAAGGCAACATAAATATAGCATTATGTTCAAACTTACGTGGCGTTACTGACGCCATCTAGCGTGAGCTACATTATTCAGAGTTGATGACGCTAACCTCAAACTCCCATTACTAACATTGCGAAATAATAATTTAGATTATACTAGGTAACATGCAATTTTTCATCACGTAAAAAATATGATGTTTGTCAATGTTTATTCTTTAGGGAAAATATCCCTTACTTATTTCATGGTAATAGTTCCACGTGAGCTAAGGCGACATATATGTTGTCAGGTATGTACATTTGCGTTCGTAAAATTATTTTTATGACACTTATATTGAATTGTACTCAACAAAGCCAAGACGCACCTAAGGAGTTTTATAAAATAATGTGCTACATTAACATTTTATATCAATGAACACTTTTATAGTTTATGAACGTAATCTAATTTCGTACACTTGTAATAAAATATATGTAAAACATTAGTATCTTAGCTTCGAACGTGTCTTTTTTATTGATATAAATATGCCATAAGACCTAGATAACTAACAACACCGGCCCGGCCAAATGACCCAAATCGATTTTGGAGGTCAGCTGTTTGTCCTGTCGCCCGTCTGGCTTTGAATATTTATTGAATGAAAACGTGTTTAATCCGTATAGAACTAAATAACGGTGTTTTTTTTTAATATATTCAAGATTCCTTGAATTCTACTAGCTCAAAGGCAAACATGCACAAAAAGATTCCTTAAATGAGGAAATAAACAGAAACCTATATAGTGATGTTAAAGCACATAGAAAGCGTGTATTTGGGATATAAATACAAAAATCCGGATTAATTAAGGAAGCTTATAGAGATATCCAAGCAAATTGGAGTGGGAAGCTAATATAAGAGATAAGACCAGAAAACAAGTTGCAAGTAGATGTAATAAAAATGGTGACAGACTACTTCAGCTCTTTCTATGGATCCATTGAGTTACAACAATCTGCAGCAAGTTTTTTATGAAGTTGATACTTATAATTTACTTCTTAGTGTACTAAAATCTTAGGACAGGTATTCTATTGAATCATTTAAAGATAACAAAGCTTAAGGCCAAGACAACACTGCAAATGAACATTTAAAATCCTCTCAAAAGTACTTCAAACTGTTTTTATCAAGTTATTTGATAATATATTATGTGCTGCCTCCACCCCAAAACAATGTTCAGATTCAATCACCATTCTCCTGTACAAAAAAGTTACCAAAATGATGACCATAGCATGTTATAGGAAGTATTGCGTCAACAGATAATACAACATTCAATAATGAATGCCAAAAAGGTAGGTGTCAAAAAGTTTACATGAAAGGTTTGTTAAAGATCAGGCTGCAAAGGGATGGAGATTAATCTACCACACATATTGGAGTTCCACAAGGAAGGCAAGAAGGCTTTGTTCATCAATATTATAAAAATAAAAAAACAATAAAAAATGGAGGTCAAAAAGTTATCAATATGCTGATGTAAAATTTAAATAAGTATGCTATGAATTGACTATTAACTGATATTTCAATAAAATAAGTTAATTTTTAACAATAGATTGAAAAGTTATAGAATGCTTACCATTGGAAGAAAATAGGTCTATAGGGCATCATAGGAAACAATGGCCAGATCTCTTCATGCATAAGGTAGGACCGGATTAGAAGGCCAAAGATAGAAAATATTGAGTCTTTTAAAGTAAGATACTAGGAGAAGAGGTAGGAAACACTGGAAAAAAATTGGGAGGCCTATGTGGTTGGTGACTACTTCTAATGTCAATTAATTTCTATTGAATAAAGTTAATTAATTGTCAGATTGCATTTTAAACTTAATTTTGTTTCAAATTCTCAAATTTGTTACTTAAATTTAGTGCTCATGTGTGAATATCAGTTTTAGAAAGAATTGTGGAATGATTAAATTGCATTTTATATAATGTTAATTTAATTGTATCATAATTTTAAATTTGCAATTTAAATTAATTTATCATAGATTTTATTTTATATTTATGTGCCATAACTATTATGTTTTATTCACCTTATTTATTCTATGATTGCAATAATTAATTATCATCTTTACAAGTTGTGTTATTTCCTTATCAGTTTCTTGATGTGGATATTTGACAAATGGAGTCCATACAGTTATCAGAACAATAGAGAAAAGTACAAAGATGACGAAGAGAAAAGAGAGTTTACACTGAAAGAATGTCTATGGTTTTGTATGACGTCACTTACGCCGCAGGGTGGAGGTGAGGCACCGAAAAATCTTTCTGGACGATTGTTAGCCGCTACTTGGTGGTTATTTGGGTATGTATAACTTCTTAATTGCCAGCGATTTTAGTTGCATGATATTGCTTTCAGCCAAGACCAAGGCATCTCACAATCTTTGTAATGATTACATAGGAAATCTCATTGCAAAATAAATATATGTATATAATATTTAATACTGTACTGTTTTATTGTTTGCTTCTGACTTTATCAATATATTTATTTAAACTATATTATTTCTGTGTTTATATAAATAACTATTTATTTTCCATTATGCTAAAATAAATAAAACTTATTTCTACTTACTTTACCTAAGAATAATTAGTTATAGTTCCTTCTTTGTTTACTAATATCTCTAAGGAGGCAAGTTGTTAATATTTAAAAGTGTTTTTTTTTGGATGCTTTAACCAATCATAATACATTTACAAAATATGAGTGCATCTATATAAAAAAATAACTGAGAAAATCTTGTATTTGTTCACTTGGCCATTCCATTCAACCAATTTGCTTTATTCTTTTTGATGTTACAGCTTTGTTTTAAGCGCTAATAATAACCATAATTTTACCCATCTCAAGATATGTGCAGATGCGATTTCCTCATACAAATTTCTTGTGTTTCCACGGCTTTTATTCTTCACCTTTGATTCTAATTGAGGAATACAATGCATTATAGTCTACAAACACTTGTGGGTAGGTTCTTCATTATAAAATTTGTCCACTTAAAAGTTGAGTTAAGGAAAAGCTGTTGTTGTGTTGTGGAACAGTACTGAAAAATA
>JAOCPS010000003.1:129215-140132 GCA_025505425.1 Graphium colonna | reverse complement strand
ATATGGCAAACCGTACCAAGTTGTATCAAGTTCAAACATGTGTTTTTGGAGACTAGACTTGTTATATTAACTACTACCGAAGTTACCTTCGTAAAGAAAGCCCGGGTTCCGGATATATTTGATAAATTCGAAAAATTAATTCATAGAAAACGGCTTCTATTGCATTCTACATCACTATGACAGATTGCGCAAACGTCGTGCAGGTAAAGCAAAATTCATATTTTATAACTTAAAATCAAATCTTTAAAGCCAAAAGTCTTACAAAAATATGAAAATAATTACTATATAATTTTGATCTTGATGCAAGATAATTCTTGCTACTAGATTTGGGCTTTGTATTTTAAAGTAAATTATTACAAAAGCTTATATCCAGAAAAAAATATCGTGACGAATAGAAAAAAACCATACAGCAAAACAATATTTGTCGTGCTGTCGTAGTTTAAAAAAAAATCGTTTACGAACAGACAGATATCCTAATAGACAATGCCCAAAAGCGGTACCAAAAAATCTCATGCATAAAGATCAAAATTATATAGTAATTATTTCCAATTTTTTACATGACCCTCCATGGAATTGATTTTTGTATAGGTAATTTCGTACCACAATCGATCATAGTAAAGTTAAGTAGAACGTTATTTTTATAAGCAGATTTTTCCCCCGAAATCCGAGTTTTCGTTACGAGAAGAACTTCTGTAAGGATTTCATATAAGAAGTCTAGTTTCCAAAAAAGTTTTGACTTGTTGCAACTTGGCATATAAAAATGGTCATTGTTCATTAGGTGGTTTTATGTGAATTAGTAAAAAAAAATAAAATTTAAAATATTCTGTAATTTCGAAAATTTCATCTTGAAGGTTTTCCGTAAAAGTATTTTTTCATAAAGATGCATTTCTTGTTATCCCTGTTGTCTAGACAGATAAGTAATTAATCTTAATAAACGCTGCCCTTGTGATAAATTCAAAGTCTTGTGTTACAAGGGCGTTTTACAAACATAAATCGCACAAAGACACACACCCAGATCCGAAACAACTATTTGCAGGTCGTACAAATATTTGCTCCGTGTGGGAATCGAACCCACGACCTGCGACGCCGCAGCCAATGTCTTAGCAACTGCGCCAACCGGCATTTAATGTCGACATCGCATTTATAATATCAAAAATTTGAATAAACGACAAGTTCTTGGTCAATATGGAGTAATTGGTTATGACACCAACGAAGTTGAAGATTTTCAAGGAGTAAAATGGTATTCTACACGTAAGTCCTTACTCTCATTCAAGATGCAGGTTCACAGTTGGGGACTAAAATAGGCACTACCTTTAATAGGTCATCTCAACTTTGCAACCTTTGCCAACTAGGGAAGGTTGCATTACCGATTACTGCAGCGACACAGAAATAAACTCAGGAAGTGTTCGCGATTGCAGATTTAGTATCCAGAACTTAATTAACTAGAACTAAATTAAGTATCAAGTTAGATGTTTATTATAAGTATAAATTTGCATGATATTGACCTTATCCCCCTGCTGCAGCCCAGCGAGGTCGGCTGGTCCTCCCGGGACGGTCCATACGATGACGGCTTCGCGGCGGCCGCTAGCGTCGGGCTTTCCGCCAACAACCCTCATACCGAATCCTCGAGCTGCTATTACCAATAGTACAATATTTGTGCATCTAAAATTATTGAGGTCATTTTTTTAAGCCTAATGGTTACAGGTACGGACATCCGATCACGTAGTTGAGGCTTTAAATCCCACCATTCGACTATTGTCGTAAACCATATCCTAGCACAAGCATATAAGAAGTATTATATATTATATAATACTTCAAATAAATTACTTATAAAGAAAAAAAAAAAGGAAAGAATATTTTTTTATACTGAGTAGTTGGAAACAGAATTATAACACTATAATTAACAAAAATTCTTTAAATAACATTAACCTTATTTTAAATTTGATTAATTTTGCTGATGTTTCCTTTGCAGATACAATAATGATGTCATATGTTTGTATTTGATGTCTAGTATTCACTCAATTAAATAAATTGTAATGGGTTTTTTAATAAGGGTGGGTAGATTTTAACAGCCCGTAGCGGCCATTTTGTTTTGGTGACATTTGTTAAATATTTTGTTTCTTATCCAGTTACTTATGCCAAATCACCATGTCAGGTTACACGATTGAACAGCGCGTATAAATGACAAAACTTTGTTATCAAAATGAGTGTTCGTTAGTGTAAACGTTGCGTGCATTGCGCTCATTTTACGGTAGACGTGGTGGCCCTTCACAGTCGACTCTTTAACGTTTGGTGCCCAAATTTGAAACGAACAGTTCGCTAATAGATCCACGCACACCCGTACGTTCAAGAAACGCTAGATCAGCCGAGAACATCGCTGCGGTCCGTCAAAGTGTACAGCAGAACCCGAGACAGTCGATTCCTCGACGTGCACAAGGCCTCGGCCTTTCGCAAACTTCAACTTGGTGAATTTTGCGGCGAGACCTAGGGTTACACCCGTACAAAATGCAGGTGAAAGGAACTGAAAGAACATGATCACAGACAACGGCTTTTGACCGTTTACTGGGCTTCAAATCGCTTAGAAGAGGATCGCAATTTTGGCCGAAAAATGATCGTTAGCGACGAGGCCCATTTTTGGATGAAGGGTTTGTTAACAAACAAAATTGCCGCATATGGGACGACACAAACCCACAAGAGGTTCACCAGGTGATAATGCATCCTCAAAAAGTTACCGTTTGGTGCGGATTTTGGGCCAGCGGCGTCATTGGTCCGTATTTTTTCGAAAACGTCGTTGGCGAAGCGGTCACCGTCAACGGCGAGCGCTACAGAACGATGATAACCAATTTCTTATGGCCTAAATTAAACCATATAGACCTAGATGACACGTGGTACCAGCAGGACGACGCCACGTGCCACACAGCGGACGTCACGATTGACATTTTGCATAATCGATTTGAGACTAAGGTTATCTCTCGCAGAGGTGATGTGAATTGACCACCAATGTCATGCGATTTCACTCCGCTAGACTTTTTCTTGTGGGGTTTTTGGAAGTCGCAGGTTTATGCAAATAAACCACAATCCACCGATGCTCTAAAAGCGAACATAAAGCAGGCCATCGCTGAAATTCAGCCGGATCTATGCGGAAGAGACATTGAAAATTGGGCCACTTGGATCCGTGCCACTGTGAGCAACCGCGGCGGGCATTTGAATGATGTTATCTTCCATACTTAATGGCATATATGGGCCTTTTAAATAAAAAAAATATGTTTGTTAAAACCTCACACACAGCTTGTTTAGTTTAATTCCAAAATCTACCCGCCCTTATTAAAAAACCCTTTAGTCAGACATTTCGGTATGGAACTTAAATATGGAGTTTAATTTTTCATTATAAATTACCATGCCATTTAAGTCCAGTCAGAAAATTTTAAAAACCGTATTAAAACCTGCATGTATAGATGTTATGTCAATTGGTTGATTGTCATTACATGAGTAAAATGCTGTCTAGACATCGTACACGCCTGCATCACAAGGCAATGACCTTGTGATGCAGGCGTATACGTTATAAAGTAGAGGTTGTGAGATCGAAATCTGATAATTGTAAAGTGAAGACACATATACCAGTAATATAATAATAGTATAATAATAATATTTTCCTGGCCAATCTACTTTAACTCCAACTAACTGCGCAGAAGATATTATACTGCACAAGTGTACGTGATAACACAGATCCAATCTCTGTTCTGTTCCTCTTATGGGACGGATATTAGATACGACGGGAGAGAAATCCCTTGTTTTGTGAACTGGATCACAAAGCAAGGGCCCTTATATAAGTTGCTACGTACACCGGTGTCCCTTATCGTTGGGGTCGCGTCGCAGGGTGAGGCGGCGCGGCGTGCGGTCGTCGACGTCGTGTATGACGATCTTGATCGCCTCGGCATCGACGGACATCTGGCGCGCGGCTGCTGCCGCCGCTGCGGACACGGGCGCGGGTTCGGCGTCGGCACGGGACGCTAGCGCCGCCATTGCGCTTAGGGCGCCCGTGCGCTGCTGCAGCGCTGCGATGTCCGGCCTGAAGTTGCGCGTGTATTTTTTTAATCTTTATTTTAAAAAAAAAACGTTGACGTTATTTAAACATCAAGGTTACAGGGACAGTTGACAAACACAAATATGACAAACATAAGTATCCAGATCCGAAACAAATATTTGATGTACAAATATTTTGATCCCGATGGGAATCACGCCTATGACCTGCGACACCACTGTCAACTTCTTAGCATCTATGCCAATCAGTCATCATTATGTAAGTAGAACAGTAATCAGATTAAGACGTGTATGCCATTACTTATAAACAAATTGAATAGTAATTTAATTTCTTAATCGTATAGTAGTATCGCAATTGAGTAAGAGAGGGAAATTTGACTGATTTAAAGTAAGACAGATTTTTTTTACAATTAATATTTCGTTATTGATTGGATATATCATTCTAATTACACATTTATTATATATACGACTTACAAAACAGTTTGGAGATACTAATTTAGAATTCTGAACGTTGTCTTTCTTTTATACCCAAACTTAGGTATTTTTGGCATAGTTTTTTTAA
The DNA here is from genome assembly GCA_025505425.1 of Graphium colonna. Taxonomy (NCBI): domain Eukaryota; kingdom Metazoa; phylum Arthropoda; class Insecta; order Lepidoptera; family Papilionidae; genus Graphium; species Graphium colonna. Next base: position 135,529 of record JAOCPS010000003.1, on the reverse strand, counting down.
TAATTTTATTAATTATTAAAAAAGAGAAGAATTGAATTGTAATTATTACAATTGGCTTCCACGGCGACGTATAGGGCGGTCTTCATCAACGCTAAGTCCGGTGATTTGGGGCGGGGTGTCCGCCGGCTCCTCCACGCGGTACGAGCTGCGTCTAGACCCAGCTCCACTGACCACGTCCACGGCTGATGCTCTGCACGGCAAATACGGGTTAACTTACAATTTTCTGCAATATTCTACATTCAATACACCGTTAAGTCTATTTTGTATTACAATAGTCAACTTAAACAAACTTTTTAAACTATGATTTAAGGAACTTTCGACTGACTAAAAAATATTGCCTTTTCGGGGGATCTTTTTTGGTAAATTCTGATTCCAAGTATTTTTCTGAGGTTCAGAATCTTACCTGACATGAATGCTATTTTTAGAACCTGTTTATCTATTATAAATCAAATTCGATAGAAGTATTGTAGATATTAAATTACAAAAGTTTAGAACTTTCTATCTTTGACTTCAGATTGCATGAGTTGTGAGTAATACTCGTATTAAGTTAAGTAACCTGATCAAATCTAGTTTAATGAAATAGTTAACATATTATATGTATAATGAAAACCGTGGTAGCTCAGTGTCCGGGCTCTCGCGCGGCGCTCGCCTTCAATACTGTTTACTCGAGGCGAACCTGAGTTCGATTCCCGGTGCCGGCACCAATGAAATTGACAATTTTCTAATTGTAATTTTAAATGCTGACTTATCACGTGCAAGTACGCCACATCTCCAATCTACACTTGAGCCGCGTGGTGGACTCTGCCCTATACCCTCTATCTAGTGGAGGCCTTTGCCCAGCAGTGGGATAATTTAAAAATAGGCTGTTAGTTTTACTTTATGTATAATGGCATAGTTTGTTAAATTTTGTTGATCGTTGTCGTTTTATTGTTTGGGACAAGAATTGTCTGACTTTTTGCCACGAACGTAGCACATACAAAATCATTACAAAAGTTAAGAGAGGAATCTTAGCGCTATTAAGAACATGCAGAATAGAAATAAATGCTTTATGGAAAAAAAGTAAGCCTATTTTTATATTGTCCCACTACTGGGCAAAGGCCTCCTCTAGACAGAGGGTATGTGTCATGGTCCACCACGCGGCCCAAGTGCGGATTGGCAGACTTCACATATCTTAGAAATATTATTTCTTAGATATGGAGGTTTCCTCACGATGTTTCCCTTCACCGCAGAGCACGTGGTAAGTTGTTGACTTAAAATTGCAATTACAAAATTAACAATTTTGTAATTGCAAGCACCGGGGATCGAACTCAGGTTCGCCTCGAGTAAACGGAATTGAAGGCGAACGCCCGGACACTGAGCTACCACGGCTTTAACTGTGGCAACCAGTCAGCTAGTAGTAGTAGAGCTTTTAATAAATAGCTTTTGCGGTGATGTCTTAATTAAAATCCATATAAGTTTTTGATGAATAAATGTCATTGCTCATTATTTCCTTATTTAGTTTATAAAAATCATTTAATTTTATATATGAATTTAATTTTAATGGCAACGGAATATAAAGAAAAAAACGACAATCAATTAAAAATTACTTTAAATTTTAAAAGGACGTGCTCAGGAGAGTCAAAGACCGTACTCTTCGAGAATACATATTTTTTTCCGAAAACGTACATTTAAATTAAAAAAAAACTGCGGAAATGCATGCAAGGTTAAATCTGTGTAGTATTTATTGTACACACTTCCGGTGTGTTTTTTCTTATTGATGTCGTTCATTAATTATTAATCTGTTACATGATTTCTTTCAAGCTTATGGTGGTTTGTGTGATTTGCATTTTATTTGCAACTGTTAAAAGTATCTTCTTTGGTTGCTGGGATCGAGAACTTGCTATGCCAAGGTAGTTAGTTTGAATTTGAGGTTAAACTAATATTCTTCTCTGACTGAGTATTTTTATACTCTATCACATAAATAGTGGAGGGTCTCTGTAAGTGATCTCGAACCTTCTCTATTGACATTTCTTACAATACCAAGAAATTGTTATATATTCTGTCTGACCTGTATTATTTGCTTTTTCTGGTAATGATATTTTGGAGAAAATCGTATATACGTGTGTGACTGTATGTTATACTTATATATAATACTACAATGCCCTTAATATGTACTAAAATATTTAGTAGTTGAGTCACCTTCAATACTTTAAGATGTGTGTGTGTGTTATATGTATGTGGGGTTCACATATTAAGAATAAAAATATTATTTAAAAATAAATATTGATTTACCACTGAGTAAATATGACCTACAGTTAAAAAAATTATTACGTAATACATATTCATCTGAGCGAACACGGCGTGGCCAGAGTGAGACGGAAAGCGGAGGCGGTATTGACGGCCTCGCGCGAACCAGCCTATCACAGCCGCCGCAATTCATTTATCTATTGAAAAATTTGGTCTTAAATTATGCTCCCTTTTTTTATGTAAAGGATGACCAACGAGCAGCTGGTTCACCTGATGGTAAGTGATCCTGTCGCCCATGGACACACGCAACATCCGGAGATTTACGAGTGCGTTGTCAACATGGGAAATTGGATACCATGGGATTATAGGATGGGTCGGGATTAAGGATTTGGAGGGCATAGAAGAGGGAAAAGAAAAGGGTAGACATGGCCTTCCGGCATCCCCAAAAGTCGTGCATACTTTATTTTATGCCGACTTTATAAAGGGCGGTGGTATTTTCCCGGACGAGCATGGCCGTAAAAGTGCAGCAAAAGCTGTGAAAGGATGTTATGCTCTACCACCTTTTCCCCTCCTCTAATTTTATTACATAAATATGATGTCAATCGAATACCGAGTACGCTCCTTCAACATCGTTGGTGACTCACCATCATCACCAATCATCTTGTATATTTTATATCATCCTGTATATTATTCTTTTGCGTTAAAAAGCTGCAATTTTTATGTACATTACAAATTGTACGACCAGACGCCAGATACAAATAATTGTCTTTGACATACATATACAATGCCGCTGTACGTTTCTAGTAACGTGCGAATTTTCAAGTTAAAATAAAAAGATTTTTTTCAAAATAATGAACCAATGTATGGAGACGCCGAAAACAATGGAGTTGGCGCAATTTTAGGCAAATGATCTAGGCAACCTGAAATGAAAAAAACCTATTATGCACATAAACAATACATCGAGGTCTAGGTGAATGGAAATGATCTCACAGTTGTGCCTTCTTTCGCTTTTTTTATAAATAAGAAAATAAGAGGATGTTATCGGTGTTCTTAGCAGAGTTATATTATTTCGTTCTTTGCTGGATTGAATAAGTAAGTTATTATTATTAATATTTTGTTCAATGTTTTCCCTCGAAACTAAAAGTTCCGGAGTTAGTTATGAAATCACGGGCTTAGGCCATCGTGTATTATTTTTTTAATTTATTGTGTACGTGTGTTGTTGTTTTCCCTAACAAATAAATAAATAAATATAACAGAAAACCATGTCTCTAAAGTACGCTTAAGAATTTGAGGTCGGTTTTTGTAATTTTCTGTTAAAAAAATCTTGTATTGTGACAAGATCTCTTGTGAATTCAAAATCTTTGCTTATTATGGATGTTGTTGCCATAATATAAATTATAATCCATAATATATTTCAAGATGGTAGAGCATATAATCTTTTCACAGCATTCGCTCGCACGAGGAAGTACCACCGCCCTTTACAAAGTCGGCATAAAATAAAGTATGCATGACTTGGGTCTGCCGGATGGGCATGTCTAACCTTTTCTTTTCCCACTCCGTTCCCCCTCCAAACTCCTAATCCTGACCGCTTCATATCCAATAAACATTTTCTAACTAATTTCCTAGGTTGATAACGCACTCGCGACTCTCTGGATGTCGTTCGTGTCCATGGGTGACGGGATCAATTAACACCAGGTGAACCTTCTGTTAAAAAAAATTATAGTATAATGGTGTGCCGGTTACGTTTTTCAAATGTAATGACCTCTAACCATGTTTTCTTTTAATACTTTTTACACTTTAAACAGGTGTCATTGACCTTTTTTCTACCATACAACCATTCAGAATTGTGTTCAGCTTTTTTGCAACACTTGCTAAGTTCAAAGTGTCAAATAAAACTGTAAGCATTTAAGTATTGTGCTAATGAATGAAATTTTTTTTTAGGCTATTATTATTGTAGGGGTTTGTATGAAAGACTTGAATAATAAAGGGAATATTAGAGACTTACATTTTCACCGACAAGAAAATGGTAGGTTCTCAATTTGGCCTAATTTGTTTCTATACGCTTTTTAATCTTTGTTTTTGACGAAATAAAAAATGTTCAAAGTTTAACAAAAATATTTATTGAACTAAAATTAGGCTTGGAATGAACAGAATGTCTCATTATTCATATAATCTTTGATTTTTTAAAGACCTTGAACAAACTGATGTTCCGTATTAATATTTCAAATTTTGTAATTCATACATTTCTGTGTTTTATGAATTTATTTATTTATTTACTTAACCGACAATATACATATCGAAAAATGTATTTTACTAGATAAATAACTACAAGACTAAAATAACTACAACTTTGTTTTGTCTGCCGGTAAACTGTTGCACAGTTTGGCTGAATAGAAATAAGGTATTTATTATAAGCTTTTATACTTTTAAAATAATAATAAAAAAAAATCTTAAACTGAATGGTTTCTTAGCTATAAGTGAAATGCCATGCAAGAGTTATATTATACACAACAGCTTAATTAAAGAACTATATTGGTACAGGTATAAATATTTGAAAACGAATGAAATGCTAAAATAACAAAAAAATGTATGTTGATTTATATAACGAGACACAAAAGAAAAAAAATGCTGATTTCTTTTAACAAAATGAAAAAGGAAAGGAAAGAAGGCGATAAGAAAGGTAACTCCAAAAAAACTAGTAATAGACACATTTATTTTAAATTTGTCTATTCTGTCATAGTGCTTTTAATGCTTGTGCAGTATCCTGTAAGAGAATTACTTAAATCTTCGCGATCTAGTTATTAAAAAAATATCTGTGTGTGTACTGTGTGTGTACTGTGTGTATGTTGTAATTCAATCTGTAATTTACAATCAATTCTGTTTTTATACATACTTTACTATGAATTTTCAATACAAAATTATAACTGAGAAAGGGAAACGGACCTGTCGTATCCCGAAAGTAGATGTTGTCACCCAAAATATCTGTTTACACATCTTAAATTAACTAAATTTTCATTTAAATTAACTCTGTCCATTTGTCCTGTTGAGGTTAATATCTCTTGTAAGCAACTTATGGCAACACTACATCGTATCTATTTACAATGCATTGTTTAGTATTTATTCTCTAGATCGCTTTTATATTATTTACTAGGTTTAACCTATATGTTATCCTTAAAAGTCTGTATAAAATAAAGTAGGCATGACTTTGGGTTCGCCGGATGGCCATTCTTACCCTTTTCTTTTTCCACTCCTACACCCTCCACGTCCGTAATCCCCCATCCTATCCAATAAACCTAATCTATCGAATTTCCAAGGTTGAGAACACACCCGTGACTCTTCGGATGTCGTGTGTGTCCATGGGCGACTATATACATATTTAATTGGTGCTACTAGAGTTTTCGTTAATGGATGGAGATCCGCACCTATTGGTCATAGCGTTATGTTATATAATCTAAATTCCAAAGTTCCCAATCCTAAGAAATTGACTATTCGACAGTAAAATAAATTTCCAATTCGGACCATCAGTTCCTGTTTAGCGCGTTCAACCAAAGAAACTCTTCAGCTATATCATATCGGTATAGATTATATTTCATTTATAATAAATATTTTTTTCATATAAAGCAACACTAGGAGTTTTCCTGGCTTATATAAGAAGAGGGTAGATTTGTATAAGAGAGTAATTCATGACGAATTTATTATATTTTTTTTATTTTGTTAAAAAATTGGCTGTGTTGAGGTACAATGTACAATGACTGTTAGTTTAACTGAAATCATTGTGGCCCATTTTATCTCGATAACATTAGATTTCAAGACCTTTATATATCCAATCGGTAAAATACGCCATCTATGACGCCAATTTCAATGTTTGCAAACATATCACTAATCTGTTCTGCCGTTAACTTTCACAGCGTAAATGCACAACTCCACATCTTGATTGCTCCGGTAGAGATTTAGTAAACATTTGTCAAAAAAAATCACTATTAAATTGTGCTTAAAATAATAATAGGTTGGGGAAAAAGATTTTTCTTTTAAGCATGTTTAATGCGGAAACATTGATGTCAAAAATGCACGTCGCTCTGGCCGCACTA
>JAOCPS010000003.1:67744-78883 GCA_025505425.1 Graphium colonna | reverse complement strand
TTTATTAATTCCAAAATTTGTTCAAAAACTTTGCCCTTAATTTTATAACATACATGTAATAAAATTAAGGGCAAAGTTGTTGACCAAATTTTATATAACAATCGAATACTGGGTTCAATACTGTCGACTATGGAAATTAATTAAACAAATCTTGTTCCTTCTTAGGTACAACTTGGCAAAATTTATTCGGTATTTTGAATAACGTATTTTAAAGAGAAACTGATAAAATAGAACAATATACCTAGTCCAGTCAAAAGTTTTCTTATAAATGGAAATGCATTTTTTGTGAAGTGATGTAATATAACTCAAATTTATAGCAACATATTTATTACAGTCTCATACATTCAATGTCAAATGGCCAATTTAGGCTTTTATACAAGACTTTAAAATGTCTAGCCACGAATCTTTTTCGCACTTTTTTCAACGGAAATTTGGCCACGGCTTGCTCCAAAGATTTTTTAAGAGACTCAATGTCACCGTGTAGTTAAGAGCAGGCCATATGCTATAAAATTGACCATACATTGAAGTCTAAAGGATTGGGGTCTTGACTCGATGAGGGCCAGTATTCAGCTTTTATAAAGTTTGGAACGTTGGTTTCAAGCCAGTCTTGGATTGTTCCTGCCTCGTGATCAAGTGCAGAGTCTTGCTGGAAATTCGACGGTATATTTTTAAAAAATGTATTGCTGCGAGGTTTCATAAAACAATCCTCGTCAACTGAAATGTAGTTTTGTGACTTAATAAAATACACCCCAACAAACCATGACTGATGCAAAACGGTGACCACATTGTAACTTTCTGACCACTTAAGCGGCTTCTTTACAACTGTGAGAGTACACTTTATCATATTGCTTATTGTAGAGTTATTCAAAGTACAGAAAATATTTCTGTGCCTTTCACATAAGTATCGTGACAGAAAGCGTTTTAATCATTCTACTCTCTTTAATTATAAAGAGTAATTTAGGTTATGTCTCGTATATCGAAGATCAGCACCGAACTTTAGGTCTTGTTTATAATACGCGGCAAAGTTGAAGCGGGAATCTTCATTACTTGCGATAAAATTTATTGCTTCCGAAAGGGGTTTCGGTGAATTCGGGCTTTAATAGCATTAACAGTCTTTGTAGTTCTAACGGCTGCCCCGATATTATATGGTCTTCGACAGAGGAAGTGTTGTTGTATTTGTTGATAGCACGGTTTACGGAAATATGACAGTTACCAATTTTTTGAAGTGTCTGAAATATTATTGACGGTTCCGTACCTACTTTATGCAAGGCGATCACTGCAATCTTATGTTGTTTAACATCCCATTCCATATTGTAATTTGATTTTTAACACGAAAAAATATGTGAAACGGCGCGAAATTGAAAAAAAAAATTAAACGTGTTAAAATAATAAATAATAAATGAAATATTTTTATGTATTTATGGCTAGAATCGTCATAATGTATAGTAGCTTACTAGACATCCTAATATATATTTTTATGGACCAGCAAACGTGAGGGAGAAATAATTAGGACAATTAATTGTACCTTCTGCAAGATTTCTGATACAAAGCATTTTTGACGTTCATGTAACCCTTATCAATGCCAAAAATCATGTTTTTAATGATTTTATCAAATTATGCGAAAAAGTTTTACCAAGCAAGAAATTAATAAACCCCGTTTATTCAATTTTATTCCCCATAAAAAGAAACATATTTTCATTTAAAGGGTGATTAAGAGACATACTCGATGTTTGATAGTTTCTCAAATTTATAATTTGTATTTATTGGTGCCTACATCTTAGAAACTCTCTATTATGTAAATAAGAAGTACTAAACAATGTGGCAAAAATATTACCTTAATTTTTTTAACGTTACTAATATTACACAGATGAAGAATTTCTTAGTTTGTTTGATAGAACGCTTATCCCAGAAAGTAGTCTGAATTGAAAATCCTTTTAGTGTTGGATAGCCCATTTATTATATCAGAAAACATCAGAGATAACTACTATGTAATTTTCGGTATTGCTTTTGGATCACAAAAGTGAAAGAAACTTCTTCTTAATTTTCTGTATTTAAAACCGAAAAAAATTGTCGCAACATAGTACCGATTTCTTTTCTTACTGACTTTAATTTTTTTTATAACGCGGGAAATGCCTTTACTCACTTTGCTATCCGTGCTGCGCGGGCAGTAGGGGGTTTTCATGTGAGGATCTCAGCCAAATGCCTCTCTTGGCATCTCTCTTGTTGGCGTGCGTATGCTCGGCCGTGTCTACGGCGCCGGACGCGCAGTGGTTACACCGGGGATTCGATCAATCATTCCCATTACCTCCCACGGGTAATTACTGACTATTTTTATTGATTATGTATGTTTAAATTTGTTTCACACTAGAGTGTATTAGGACCTGCCTATCGTGATTGATAGGATAATATCTATACTTCCAAATGTACTTATATCTTGTAAAAAAAATAATAAATAACGTTTTTGATAAACTGATCAAATGTAATCGATGGTTATCTCTATTTTATTAGAAATGATATACTCGTAACATTTAAACTGAAGGCCATCAAAAAATATGCGGGCGCAGTAAACTTTAATTAAATAATAGTAAATTTAATTTAATTTCAAATGCTAATTATTTATCCAATTCTATGAATGGTTGTGGTATATAATATGGTTAATTATGTTTTTTAAGATATCTAAGAAAGGCAAAGCACTGCATTTTACCCGCAATTTTTGTGGAATCTGTGAACGAATGATCTGATCCAAAAATTATAAACAGTGAGATCAAATTTAAGGTAAATTGATTCTGCAGCAGTACCAAGTTGTGATATCATAATGGCAAATACACTCTTACTTTTTTTTAATTAAACAACTTTACGGATTTTATCGCGGTTTATTTTTAAATCTTATCACCCGATGTTTCGAACCCTTTACAGCATTCGTGGTCACGGGTAGGACTGAGAAGTGTTATGTGCTACTGTCACTTGTCAGTCCTGCATACCATCAGCTTTTATATAAATTTTTAGTCCGATCTACGCAGTAACTACTTATTGTATCCTTAGGTCTTACAGTGTTGTGTTTATTGCTTGAGTTGACTTTGTTTATAATGGGATCCCAAGCAAATTAACACATTTAAAAAAAACACATAGCTGATATAAAAAATAATAGACAAAATAAGTCTGCAGTTTGTCAACATACTCTGAAAGGGCCAACCATAACATTAGATTTGATAGGCCAAAAATCCTCGCAAAACAACACCAGTTCTTGCCAAGGATGATTCGTGAGGCTATTGAAATAAAGAAACATCCGAATTTCAATAGGGAAAATGGTTGGGCGCTACAATCTGCTTGGGATCACACTATAAATAAAATCAACTCAAACAATAAACACAACACTACAAGAGCTAAGGATACAATAGTTAGTTACTGCGTAGATCGGACTATACGTTAATATTTAATTTATTATAAGATGGTGCGTACTTTTTATTTATGGGGTGCGGAGTCTTATGTATGTACGCGAGAGAGTACGCAAACAGAGAAGAATTAAAGGAAAAAATCATAAGTGCTTCTGAAACTTAAAAATTAAATATTTGTATGTGTATGTCGGCTTGCGAAAGTTTCCAAATGTGTTTGTTATTGTCTCTAGTAATAGGTAAGTCCAATAAATTTTAAGTATGATTTCATCACATTCTAATTTAAATTTAATTTTAATGTGTTTTGTATTAAGATGTTTAACATATATGTACGCCCAGTTGTCTCTGTGTGCATGTCCAGCATAAAATACAGTTGTCTACGTATATAAAATAGTATAAAGTATTTTTATTTTTAACAATATTTCTTAGTTCAAAGTCGTCCATAAATACTTCGGCCAGCAAGAAACTCAATGATGAGCCCATTGCTAGAGCATCTCTTTGAACAAAGGATTGATTGTTAAAACTTAAATAATTTTTTCCATGCAGATCTTCGTAAGACCCATCATTTCAAGACGTTCACCGGGGGGAAACCATTTCTCCAGTTCATTTTCATGATTCTTATTCACAAATGTTCATTTATGAAACATTTGTGAATAAGCTATCTACATCACTCAACGAACTCTGTTCTTAGAGGCAACGTTCTGAGGATGCTCCGGTGTCGGGGCAAAACGTGCGTCTAGTGTGAGAGTAATAACTTGCTTGCTGATGTGTTGTGAAAGAAACGCTTGATTCGATTAACAATTATATTTTTACTCTCCATATATGATCCCCACATGTAACGCCCTCGAATAAAGAAGGCGACTTACCAGTCAGCCTATATGTATGTATATTTTGCAGTATTAATTACTGATCTAGAATCATCTTTTCAAATGCATTGTAACTTAAACTAAAATAACTTTATTTAAATGTTAACCTTAGTATATTACAATAAATTTAAGCTTAATTTTTCATTTTGTAACTCGACGCATTTTTGATTACAATAGCAAGAAGTTTTATCTTAATAAAGTTTATTATAGAATGTTATATTTTGTAATATTGGTCTCTGTAAAATTTCTCGTCCTATTTTATTAGAAAACTGTTCCATTACTAATTCTCATTGCTTATTTCAGTACTCATTCTCAGAACTAGGACGAACTGTAACTATCCCTCGATTCTGAGAATAATGTTTTTTGTGCCTGATTTTTCTATGTCACTTATAAAACCCTTTTCTTTCTCCTTATCCGAATAATTCTATATTCGTATGTGTAAAACTCATATTTATTGCTGACAAGGCTGGTACTATGTGATTGTATAAAGAAACTGAAATAATTCTTTAATTAATTAAATGGTCTAAACATATTTTAGTAAAGTTTTACGAGTATAGTAAATTATTTTGCTAGCAGAAACCTTGAAAATGTATAGATACTTTTATTTTAATTGCGAAAGATAAAAGAAACATGTTTAAATTAGTTAGTTATTAGATCTTATCTCTAGTAGAAACTCAATTTAATTCGAGTTTAAAAGTAAAAAACCACAATTTCATAGCATTTACTACATATTCAAGTATACTTAACGCCGCTCCAAAATCAGTACAATTGTGCTTTCAAATATTTATTAAATAACAATATCAGCGGCTGATGTATAAGGAAATCCTAAAAGCAATTTATACAATATAAAACACGTTCTAAATTGAGGGAAATTTGCTTCGTTAACAAGTAATGTAAGTTGTAAGAGACAATGTAAATACGAGTAAGTTTGGAGAATAGAGAGGCTGGAGGAGGAAGGTCACGTACATCAGCAAACACTAATTAGATAATGTATTATTAGTATATATACCATGCTTGAGTTTAATTGGTTAATTAATTGTTGATATATCCACGTGTAAACAAGTCGTTTGGGAAAAACTATGGAAGTATGAAGAAAATTGAATATCCTGTGGTTAAGTTGTTCGCTCAACACAAAACACGGTTTACAAGTAGCACAACTTTAAAAACAAGGTAAAGAATTCGATTGAAGATTACTTAGACCAGGACGGCTGATTGAAGCAACGAAGCAACCAAGCTAGAAATCATCGAAAATGAGAAAATCTTGTATTAGAAGATGTCTGACTAAATAAAATACCTTGCAGAAATGTTCGAAGTATCAAATAGATCCATTTAAAATATCTGACATCAAAGCCTTGGCATGAGTAAAGTCAGTTCAAGAAGGGTCGTAAGACGCTTTACGCTACATTGTGGAGAATATAGTCGTCTATAGTGCAGAAGTTGCATGTTTTGACTTAACTGTCTACCTAGCGTTAATTCGTAGTGGCTTGTCTTGAACTTTTTGTTGTAATGAGTCCAGCTTTATTTGGAGCACAGTTAAGACGAAATCAACACTATGTTGTCTGCGTACTTGAAGTCTTCAAGGTATGAGCTTTTATTCCATGCGATGCCTCCAGGTATTTCTGCGACCCATATCATGACGTCGTCAATTAGGATAAAGAGATTTGGCTCCCGCAGTAATAAGAATTTGTTCCCCAAGGATTTGGTCGTACATTACTTTGCAGATACTGCCATTATGTAGGGATTTGATAATGCCTCTATATTTTCTGGGTGTTCCTTACTGAAATTAGATAACATTACGCTTCACTTTACAGAGTTGAACGCTTTTCACAGTTAATATATGCCAGAAAAAGTTCGGCACGCCACATGGTGGGCTGAAAATCGCCCTGCGTGGACATAGAAACTTAAATTAAAAAATTGATTTTTTTGTTAGAAATAGGTTTCTTTGATTATCAATATCATAAAAATGTCATCAGAGATGATTTAGTTGCAATACGAACGAGTAATAATTTTTTAAAAAATACTTTGTATGGGGCTCACGTGAAAATGTCCAGTATTTTTTAACTTACTAAGCATGACGGTACCTTCTGCGATTTTTTTTAAATCGTCAAAGTTTTCATTTATTTTCCTTCCAGCTCTTGACTGAAATAGATCGTTTAAAGTTTTATTGTACCACAAGCCATAATATATAAAAAACTTTCTCCACCATGAGTGGGTATTTTATGGACGGTTGATCACATATAATACGACTTGTACAGTTCCACATACTTTTCATCAGTAGTGTTCGTGTATTCTTTGAATTTCGTCACATCTACAAGCTACCCGGAAGAAATTACCTGCAGAATAACAGCAAACCTACGAAGCAGTTATTTGTCTAGTCCAGTAATCGCTGTAGTTTTATCAGGAAACTAAAAAAATCTTCTTGCTGTGTTTCCATGGTGTGTACCTGATTTCGTTCGTCTTTGATCTTGTATTTGTTTTTTCCTTGTCCGTAGCAACTCTTCTTCTTCTCCTTTCGCGAACCATGTCTTTAAATCAAGACGATAAGCAATATTGATGTAAGCGTGCAGTGATGATAGCACAAATTCGTATACACCATATATTCTTATATTTTTGAATAGCTTACGCTGTGAGGTTGGGAAAAACTAGATCCTAGTCGAGTGAATACAGTGTCAAACAGTATTTAGTGCTCGAAACAGGTAATATTCTGATTGCTTAGAATAAAAAAAAATTCCAGATTGATGCACAAACGTTTCATTTTATTTTTTTTATATAGAGAGAGAGAGGAAAACGAGCAAGCGGCTCACCACGAGTGATTACCGCTGGACTCCTATGGACTTCCGAAACACCAGAAGAGTTGCAAGAGCGTTGTCGACTTTTTAGGTAAGAATAGGCTCTCTTCTGGAAAGTCCCTAAGTCGTATCGGTCCGGAAATACCGCTGGCAACAGTTGATTTCACAAAGTTGTCGTGCGTGGCAGAAAATTACGGCGGAATCTCACCGTAGTGTAATGTCACCCGGTCTGGCCTATAGGCTCCGAGCGCACCTTTCTTGACTCCCTACAAATGATTTAACTCTTTGTCCTTGTCCCGGTGTGTGTGTGTAAGCCGGTCCTCTTCGTCCTATCCGTGGGATACACATGCTGTCATTAACCAGGCACATTTCATCCAGCCTTAGCCTGAAGCAACCATGGCCATTCAGGAGCTGAAACGTTGTGTAATGAGGGACAACCTAGGTTGCCCTTAGTCGTCCTGGCACATCCGGGAAGAATTGACGGAGTTCCTGTCCCTTTTGTAACCCTTCCATCTCGTGCCCATTCTTGTTCCACTTCCCATTTAATGGTTCGCTTTAGTCGCTTTTTTTCGGGTCGCGGCACATTGAAACATTCGTTCCCGCATCTTCCTGCTCTTAACATCTCGAGATCTACTGTCAACACTCCTGCGAGTATTGGCAAGGCTGGTGTACCCACAGACCAAAAGGCCTTTGTTAGAAGTACCAGCGATGCCATCCGGATCCTCAGCAGGGCCATCCGGATTGCATACAACCGCGCGTGCTCCCACCAACACGCGGTGGCGTAGATCAACGTCGACACGAACGTTCCCGTGTATAAAACCCGTAACGTAGGAAACCTTATACTCCAAGAAGTTGCAGACACGGGCGGCATTTTGCCGAAGCCGTTCGCCACGCGGCCAGCTATTGACTTAGGGTGTTCTCCGAACGACAGTGCGCTGTCTGTACATACGTCGAGGAGAGTTACCGATGTCATCGCCTTCATTGATGTCCCGAAAATTTATATCACAGGTGGCCTCTGGAGAATAACCGTCAGTGTGTTGGTTTGGGACTTTTGAGGGGCACACCTCAGTCGGTTCTTGGACCCCATTCCGTGATCAGATCTAAAGTCACTATCGCTTTACGTTCTATTTCTGCCCGGGAAATAGCCTCGATCAACGCATGAACGTCATCGACATAAGTGGCCATTTTGAAACCATTGCGAGTGGGAGGCGGAGTAGGTCGTCCATCAGGATGTTTCACAGGCTTTGCCAAAGGATTGATCCCTGCGGGCAGCCCATGGTAGAGATCTTCCAGCTCGCAACGACACCTATGAAACCCAATGCGTCGTTCGATGAAGTATCCAGACAGCATCGGATGGATGTTGGGGGGGCAACCTCTTTGTTTGACTTTTAACAGTATCATTGGCTACCAGGCATTATCGAGCGCACCGGAGATGTTTAGACACACAGCTTGTACATATTAATATTTAGTATTTGTTCCTGGTTACATCGAGTATAGTCCGTATCGCCGTGACCGTTGAGCGGCCTCATCTGAACCCGTGCTGGTCTGCCGAGATGTTGTTAAAGACTTCGGGTACACATGCAAGCATAACCCTTTCGAGAATCTTACTGAGTACCGAAAGGAGCGAAATAGGGCGGTGTCCCATAGGGTTGGTAAGTGGTTTTCCACTGTTGCTGGGCAGGATTATAACCCTACCATCCTTCCACACTTCAGTAAAAACACACCATCTTCCACACACTTCGCGTTAACTAGCCATATCTCTGCTGAGGTAACTGACCATACGTACTTCATCATTCGAGCAGTCAAACCGTTAATCCCCGGGGAGCTATTAGACAACTTCCTGATTAGCGCTTCTAACGCATCCCGGCTGATGGGGGGCGCATTGCGGCCACTCGAGATAATAGAGGCAGCCAGACGAACAGAGAGTACTCATGATTGCCCGTGCGGCCTCCTTCACGTTCTCGCGTGACCATCAGCATATCTGATGCGATTGATGACATTGGCAGAACCAAGCAACCCAGTTATCCTGGCATCATGGGTCAGTGTTGCCGGTATTGGCCACGCATCGAAAGTGTTCGCTTTGCTCGTCCTCCATCGGAGTGTCGTATTCACGCTGGGCTGCACGAAAGGCAACACCTTGCACAATCCGCCAGAACGTTTGGTCCTCTGCCGTGCCGATCTCTGTCTGAAGGTTTTCTTTCGCGCCCTTTATAATTTTTTGTTCGACCATATTTGGCCACCGTCCTTTTTTGTTTCCTTTTATCGAGACCTACACACGCCGTTCTCACAATAACTTTTGTAAAATCTCTGGTAAGCTCGAATGGTGCTTTGCACATGTTTAGAAATCCAATTTTTCCACTGATTCCTGCACGAAAACTTTCTCAACGCGTTTCGGTTTCCCGGAACCTTGGCAAATCTGGTACCACTACGTGTATTACTAATTTCCTGCGTCTTGCGTGGGACGTATAGGTGATGGGTGGTTGCTGCTGGAGGCTTTGGCATGCACCGTCAGTTCTGCAATCTTGACGCCACGAGTGGTGATTGTGACGTAAATATTGCTCTCACCGTTTTGGCCTCTGTAAGTACATGGTTGGCCCTCTCGGTTCCAGATCATAAGCTCGTTTATGTTAAGGAAATCCTTCATCTTCCTCCTGCGCTGCTCTGCTTTTGGTCCTTGTACCGTGAGCTGGCGTGAAAAGCTGTGCCACATTGGCGAGTGAGTGTTTAATTCAGCTCCCACAATGATGCTGGTGCATCTTAGTCGTTGCACTACTGCCTCCAGTTGTGCGAAGACGAGACCACCACTAGCTCCTCCCCCTGGACGGCAATAGACATCGCTGTGCAATGAGTGGTAGAAAGGTGGTCCAAAACTGCTGCGCCTAGGTTGCCATTGTCAACCACACCTACGACTATTTTAGCACCTTTAAGTGTAATCTCCAGAAATAGATACTCAGCGGAAGTTGAGTAGCGTTGTGTAGAGGACGCCAAAACTTTGTATGGGAGATTAGATCGTAGGTATATTGCAACACCCTCTCCTCCCTTCCCTATACGGTCATTCCGTAGGAGAACAAAACCGGGAAGGGATTACAAGGTGGAAGGCAACCATGTCTCGGAAATCAAGATGGCATGCACGTTGCAACAGGAAAACCCGTCACTCAACTCGTTAAAGTGGCTTGGAATGCTTTGAGCGTTGATGTGAAAAATATTCAGATTATTAGGTTGTATAGAAAAATTGTTACACAAGAAGTCTCCGAGAAGTTTGCTTGACGGCATAAAACTATCATTATCTGAAGAAGCAGATTTGCTAGCAGTATAAAAAGAGTCATTATCTGATATATCATACATAATAACATTAATATTTATATTTATATGTGTAATTTACTTAAATAAAATAAGAATTTAAAAAAATAATAAAAAAAAATGTGCAGCAATCGATAAAGCAAAACACATTGCTGCACTACCCGCCAGCGCGCACGAGCACATACTAAACTTATAATCATAAACATGAAAATAGTCTCTTAAAATAAAACAAATCAAAGAAAATATACAAAAGGTAATAAAACGGAAAGAAATATAAAATAATCAAAAGACAAATAAGTACAAAAAAAAGAAACGTATAAACGGAACGCAAACACGGCGTCTTTTTGTGTATGCATAAAACGTCAAGGATGTCAATGTCATACTAATCAAAATTACTTTATTACTGGTAAAAAATAATAACAAAGCTTTTGGACTGATATTTAAGATAAATTATTGAAAATAAAATTAACATTGTTTTACAATATTGAGTACAGAGACAAATTAAATCAATAAAAAAAACAACAGACTGAAATGGATATGAGACATAAATGTAAACAAAAGAAAAAAAATATGTAAAACTAATGAATGAATTAAAGGTGTGTTAATAACTACTGTTAATAGTGACAATTATTAATATATTTTAAGAATTCATATCACCAGGATTCAGGGCCTTTGACGAGAACTTCACCACAGATTTTGGATAGTTCGCAGCAAGTTCTAGGTGGTAGAGCATAACACCCTTTCACAGCTTTTGCTGCACTTTTAAGGCCACGCTCGTCCGGGGAAGTACCA
>JAOCPS010000002.1:1851003-1863560 GCA_025505425.1 Graphium colonna | reverse complement strand
CGGATGTTGCGTGTGTCCATGGGCGACGGGATCACTTACCATGAGGTGAACCGTCTGCTCGTTTGTCTTCCTTTCCATAAAAAAAAATATATTACGGTATTGCTGCTATAGAAGCCGAGAGAAAAGCCAATACAAAGCATGGGACAGTTTAAATTCATGAGATGGTTAGGTTAGGCGCTAGAGCTTTTTAACCGATTCAGTCCCACAACAGAAATATATTTAAACTGTATTTAGCTACTTGACTACATATTTTATTTATTTATTTACACTTTTTGCACGTAACTGTACAATAGCAGACTTAATGCCAATGGCATTCTCTACCAGTCAACCTTAGGGTGGTACAGAGATCATTTGGTACGTGCACAGATACATAGGTGTGGATTTATTTAAAACGATATACAAAACATACTTTATTAAGATAATACATAAATATAATATAATATACATTAATATACATCCATATATATACTACATATATTATTAACTAAATTTAAGGGTGTTGAGAATCTGCCGACATACTTTTAAGAAATACAATAAACATATTGCCTGTTTGTATTTATATTTTTCTACCGACTTTAAAATAGGAGGTTCTCAATTCCACCGTATGTTTGCCGATTCTTTGCGATTTTCTGCGCAAAGCAAGTTACCAGAAAGTATCATATAATTTTAATTTAAGTCAGCCAAATAGAGTCTTTTTTCAAAATGACTAAAAAAATAAATAAGAACTAAAAACACGTACCTTCATTCCTAAAGCATTTAAAGTCGGTTTCTCTGTTTTAATTCTCTGTTTCAATCTGAGTTTTTTCAACGAAATCTCAGTGTAATCATTCAATGTGTTCCGTTAATTCATTCGTCACAAAAAAACTAATACCATAATTAATTATAAAGTTTAAAAGATTAAATAAAAACGCTATTTAAAACAGAACAATAAAAAGTCTATGTTAGTCTAATGCTTAGTTTTTGACTTCAATGGTTTAAATTTGTGTAATAGCAGTCAAAAGAAGAAATAAACTTTCGCCAGTGGTATTTCAGGACCGATACGAATTAGGGACCTTCAAGAAAAAAGCTTACTCCTATCTCAAAGGCCAGCAACGCTCTTTTGATTCCTCTGATTGTTTTTTTTCCGGGTCATCCTCGCCGCTACTTCGGTGAACGAAGTAACAACGGGGGAGTACAGGCCTCTTTCCGGGAAAGGCCTCCTTGCCCGGGCACTACTCGGTAGGCATCTCGACTTACCAGGGTTTTTAAAGCCTAATATCGGCTCATACATGGCGAAGTACTTTACACCGCTATGCCCAAAGGCATTACAGTGTGTCGCTGTCGATTAACAAAACGATCAAGCGGCGACAACTAACGGCCGTAAGCGTAAAGCGTTGCCGGTCGGGCATTTGGCCATTGTTCGCCGGGCATTCAAGGCGCCTGATCCCCCTCGATCAAGCACCTTGGAGCTACAACAATAGTTCTCGCGGGTAGGGGCGCCCGTCAGGTGGGCGCGCTTGAAGCGGTGCAAAACCGCATAATAATAGCCCGTTGTCTGCGCGATCGAACATCGTGCGCGAGCAACGGACCACGAAATCTTTTATGGATTCGACCTTAAGGTCACGTGTCATAATGTCGTTATGGATGTAGTTTCCCGCCCCTATGATTGTCTGTAGCTCGAGGTTCTGCTGAACTTGCAACCGGTAGCGCTGTCTTGCGCTTATAAGAGGATACCACGCCGGCGTGGCGTAGGTAAATCGAGAGCGAACATATTTCTTGTAAACCGCAATCTTTACTCGAGACGGCAGGCGGGATGCCAAAACGGGATGCAAGACCGCAGCTCTAGCGTTGTAGACAATCCGATCAGTTGGTCTATTGTACACCCAAGATAAACGATAACGTGAGACCATTCTATGTGTTGCTCTCGGAATTCCAGCCTTGTTGGACGTTTACGCCGTGTGGTCATGAAGGCGGTGGTTTTCCCGGCAACAACCGAAATCCTCCAATAATTTAACCACTCGGAGAGCAAGTCAAGCATCGCCTGCATTTTACGGCGAGCTATGTCGGCACGACTAACATATTTAAAGTACGGATTATCATCGGCGCACAGGGCGAGCAAAGCATCTCTTTCCCCTTCCCTGAGGCTACCTTCCAGGGTCCGAATGTCATTGGTGTATAACGCGTATAGAATGGGCGAGATGCAGCTTCTTTGTGGAACGCCGGCTTGAATGCGGTATGTTCCCAAAGTTATCGACCACAACGTAGAAATTTCATCCTTGCAGGAAGGATGCTACTAACCGCACTATAGCTTGGGGTACAGTAGTTTACTCTAACAACTTCTACAGCAAACCGTTGTGCCATACTTGGTTGAATGCCTTTTCGATGTCCAGAAAGATTCCGACCGAGACCCGCCCTGCGTTGTGTTCTAGGGTGAAATGATGGAGCACTTGGGTGAGATGATGAAGCACTCGGGTGAGCGTTGTGGTTGTAGAGTAACCACTACGGAATCCGTGCTGCTCATCCCGTAACTTAACATGCGGACGGATTCTGTAAAGAACGAATCGTTAGAATAGCTTCGCTTTGTGCGATAGTAGTGTGACAGGCCTGTAACTTGTTGCAAGACGTTGGTCTTTAGCGGATTTCGACAACATACGATCTTGCCGTTCTCCATTTGTCGGGGAAATGCCCCGTGCGGAGACATCCATTAAACAGTTGCATTAACACAACTACGTCCCTTTTGGGAAGGTGCTTTAATGCCGCATTCGAGATAACCTCATCGCCAGCCGCCTTGTAATAACTCGCTTAACATCGGCAGGTTAAATAAATTTTACTTGCTCTAAGTCTGGCTACGGTTCGGATAAGAATCTCAGTATAACCCGCTGCTCGACCTCCCTGTAATGTGTTACAATTATAGGATCTGTACTGCCGGGGTCATTAACGAAAGCTCTGCCGAATATGTCGGCTCGCGATTTCGCGTTATATTGACGCAAACCCTACTCATCTAGGAGAGGACATCGGTTAGGATTGCTACGTGTGAGCTGTCGGTTAAGAAGGTGGAGCAACGTAAGACGTTCACCTGTATACTCAATAAACCGAATCCATAACTCCCCTAGTTTTTAATCTTTTCCGATAGCTACTCGGACAGGAAATTGAAGTGTCCCGCTTAGTTCACGGACGTAGGGTGCGTTGCGTAAATTTTGGGAGAGAATCTCTCGACAATTGTCTACGGAAACAGTCATCGTGGCCGCCTTCTTAGCCTCCTTTATACACAGGCTAAGTCGTTCAGCAGCCATCTCGACATGTTCTGGGCCGTAATCTGTTCGTCGAGAGATATCCCCCGTAAGGTTGACTCGAATTTGGCCCAATCTGTCCTAACACGCGGCGACCGAGGTGCGATCGCCGAGGCTTCAACGTTGAAGGAGATTAGGATAGGCAGATGATTCGTATCGACGTCATAAAGTACCTCTACTTTCAACGGGAAAACGGGTAAATGTGTGAGAACGATATGCAACGGCTCCTGCTTTGTTGCAATAGCAGCAAATCCTTTGATGTTGCAGGAGTCCATGGGCGGCTGTGATAACTTTCCATAAGGTGAGCCGTCTGCTCGTTTGCCACATTCTCCATAAAAAAAATAGCGGAAGAATGAATTTGGAATCTTCGCTGGAGCTACTTTCTGAATTGCATCTCTATGGACCAAATCAAAATAAGGTCAATCAATATGGTATGTTATTGGTTATTTGTGAGATATTGCAAATTATTTATGTAAGTAAGATTTATTACTTGATGACGTGTTTATCACTTGAATAAACAATTATTTTTGTTTACTTTATGTTATCCTTAGCACTTGTTTATTTTAATAATTGTGAATTATTATTCTGTACATTAGTAGAGGCATTATTGATATGTATTATATTAATTTTATGTTAAAGTATGCCTATTGCTGCTTGCAGTTCAATAACCTTTTTCATTGTTTGATCTCGATATAATTTGAAATGCGTATATTTAGTTATAACGCTAAAGGTGTTAACTCACGTTAGTATTGGGTTAAATTCAGACTTTATAAACATGTTCTCTAAAGTTTTCTGAATGCCTGTATGTCTATGGAGTTGTGATAATAAACTACACACGTACTTCAACAGCTTTTAGAGGTGGCAGAGCATAATATCCTTTCACAGCTTTTGCTGCACTTTTACGGCCACGCTCGTCCGGGGAAGTACCACAGCCCTTTGTAAAGTCGGCATAAAATAAAGTATGCATGACTTTTAGGTCCATGGGCGACGGGATCACTTACCATCAGGTGAACCGTCTGCTCTTGATAATTATTTTTCTTTATAGAAAGGAAGACAAACGAGCAGACGGTTACCTGATGGTAAGCTATCCCGTCGCCCATAGACACACGCAATTATTGTCAACCTGGGAAATTGGATAGAAGGGGTTTATTGAATAGGAATGAGTTGGTATTAAGGATTTGGAGGAGAAAGGAGTGGGATAAGAAAAGGGTAGAGTTTATGGTATACTCCACCGGGTGAGCGTGGCTGTAAAAGAGCAGCAATACAGCGTTTACTACAATTTTTTTTTTCAAGATGTTATGCTCTACCATAAAGCAACTGTTGAGTGTTTTCCTAGCCCTTTTATTATTTTTTTTTAATTACGAACAAAGAATTTTTTTAAAACTTTGACCTTTCATAATAACGGGCAAGTGTCTATGTGAATAAACATATTTTGAATTATTTTTCCTTCACAGGTGAAGCACCAACACAGTTGAATCCAATGAAAGAGAGACCCCTAAAGGTGACCGGGGTACAACATGAGAGGACCATAAAGAATTTGGACCTTGTGCCACCGCTCGAGACATACAAGGTTTGTGTAATTACTAAACTGTTATTTAATGTTTATGGTTTTTTTTCTCTATTTATTTGGTTAAACGAACAATAACACAGTACAATCATTATAACAATATTAGCTTAATTTTACTAACTGTGCCATCAGCACCGTTTACCACATATAATATTTTAAACATAAATACCACCATAACCACCACACCACATATAACAATTTTAACATATGTTGTTTAAAGTTATTTGACTTATTAGCTATAGAATATCGATGCTATCAAAATAAAAATTATAGCAGTGTAATATTTGGTAGATAGGGGAACGTTTTTGCATAATTAGGTAAAATTCGATCATTTTATGAGATGAATTCATCAACTGTGTTCGATGGTTAAAGATTAAACTAAAATAAGGTTATTAAAAAATTGGTGAGCTGCCTTCAATATTCTAAGACGTTATATGTAGGAAATGAGGAATGAAGAATAATATTATTAAAAATAAATATTGATTTACCATTGACTTAACATTATTTAAAGTTAATAAAAAAATATTACGCAAATTATGATCACCCCATAGTGGACGCTTAACCGGAATGGTGGGGAGGTCGATGACCTGCGGCGTGCTCAGCTGAGTAGGCATCGCGCTGTATGGCTACACTCATTCATTATTGAAAATTTCTCCTAAAACTTTGGCCATAATTTTATTACATAAATATGATGGCAAACGAATACCTAGTGTTTTCCTTTTATATCGTCGGTGATACACCAATCATTCTACGTATGTGTGTATTTTTAATATAAAGATTTTGTATATGTAGTACTATTTGTCTATGCATTTAAATTTCGTAATTATTTAATACAAATTGTTAGTTCTTTTTTTTCTTTTTGTTGTTGCGCCTACTACATATTGTCACCAGAACATAGGTTTAATTAATTCTGCATTAAGTCTGCCTTTTGTATATCTTGTTATACATGGCTCTATGGTAAAGAATAAATAAATAAAAAATTACAAAAAATTCACTTTGAACACTATAAAAGTATTATTGACATCTTTTCCATAATAAAGAATTTACACCTACTACCACTGCACCAATCCAGGAGAATACTTTTAGATTCTTCCTTTTCATCTGTTTCCTCTCCAGTCACTGAAGGTCAGACATCAGCTCTGAAAAGTTTCTTTTGTGAGCAAAAATTGTTCTCACTGGCTTACAAACACTCTGATAATAATTTAAAATGAACATGTACAATCCTACATATAAGTATGTAATAATTTGTTTTATTTTTTACATACATATTTTAATTTTCAGATTGGTGTACTGTACGTAGGCCCCGGACAACAAGATAACGAAGTTGCGATTCTCAAGAATGAATATGGAAGCGTGAGGTATCTAATATACTTTTTGTTTACATAAATTTAATTAAATTTTTTGCAATATTAACACGAACTATTATTCAAGGTAGAAAATGATTTGTTTGCAAAAATAACTGTAACTTTTTTATGCAAAGGAATTTAAATAAGCAGAGGGATCACCTGATGGTAAGTGATCCCGGTGTCCATGGACACACAACATCCGGAGAGTTGCGAGTGCGTTGTCAACCTGGGAAATTGGATACATTAGGTTTATTGGATAGGATGGTTCGGGAGTAGGATTTGGAGGGGATAAGAGTGGCAAAAGAAAAGCGTAGACATGGCCATCCGGCATCCCCAAAAGTCATGCATACTTTATTTTATGCCGTCTTTATAAAGGGTGGTGGTACTTCCCCAGATGAGCTTGGCCGTAATAGTGCAGCAAAAGCTATGAAAGGATGTTATGTTCTACCACCTGAAATTTCTTCTTGCTTGCAAAAAATATCTTCGATTTTATGCATACAGGTATGAAGGTAAAAGTAGGTATGAAGATAGAAGTAGGTATGAAAGTAGAAGTAGATATGAAGGTAAGAAGCCTCAATCGTCGGTAATTCTAGTGTTAATCTACAAAATTGGGATTTTATATCTACATATTGATACCTTAATTCGCAGACCAGGTCAGCTAACATTCAGGTGGTGTTAGCATAACAGCCTTTCACAGTTTTTGCTTCAATTTTTACGGTCACGCTCGTCCGGGGATGTACCACTGCTCGCAACTCTTCGGATATTGCGTGTGTCCATGGGCGACGGGATCACTTACCATCAGGTGAACCGCCTGCTCGTTTGTCATACTTTTAAAAAAAACAGTACTACCTGAACGCTGTCACGCCTTGCTGTGGCACATTTCGATATTGTGGCACATTTAATAGTTATTATATTAGACAGAATAGATGGCGTTGTTAACGCCATCTATTGACAAGTAGCGGCAATGACAGTTGAAAAACATTTTTTATTGTCTATCTTTACTTTCATTAAAAAAATCCACGTTTACCATAAACGTGGAGTTGTACAACTGGAAAATAGGTGAAAATATTGGGAGTAAGTTAGGATACATTTATTTTAGAAAAAGATGGTAGTATGTAACATAAAATGCTATTAAAGGAATATGCCTTAAATGGCACCAAAAAGTCTTTTGCATCAAAAACAAAATTGTAAAGTATTTATTTCCATAATTTCTTACGATATTATGCTTCATGGATTTGATTTTTTAACGGGGAATATAATTTAAAGGGCAAAAGTATGAATTTTGCTTCAGCTACATGAAATCTACCCAATCTGTCATAGAGATGTAGAATGCCAAACTGTTTGTGATGAATTGATTTTTCATTTTATAAAATATCTCTAAAACCCAAGTTTTCTTTATGAAAAGATATTCTGTATGAGTTAAAATAATAAATCTAGTTTCCAAAAAAAAGTTGATGCTACTCGGTACCATATGCAATATAACAATGGTCCCCAAAGCTGGCGCTGTACCTCTTGGGTTCATTCAAGACAGTGGTTTTAACTGGGCTCGAGCTCTCTTTTATATGGTATTGTTATTTTAGCAGGTTTTGTACTTTTAGAGGGATCGCTAGATTTTTTTTTTAAAAGATGGACCAAAAAATTTTGGCAACCACTGCCATATAACCATGGACATTGTCCTTTACTCTCTTTCTCTTTAACCGGCTCCGTAGTTTAGTGGTATGGGCCCTTGCTTTGTAAACCGGAGGTCGTAGGTTCGAACCCCGCGGGGGGACAATGACTTTGTGTTGGTGTTTCTTGGTTGGATTAGGGCAATGCGGGCTGATCCATGCGTCGGATGTGAAAAGTCGGCCCTGCGCCTGATCTCTCTCCGGTCGTGTCGGATATCCGTCCCATCGGACAATGAGAGTAAAGGAACAGAGAGCGCACCTGTGTGTTTGCGCGTACACTTGTGCACTATAATATCTCCTGCGCAGTTGGCTAGATTGACCGCCGTGGCCGTAATTCGGTCAGGAGGACTTTTTTCCTTTACTCTCAGTACATTTTCTTTGACTTCCAATTAGCTCGGGTAAAACCACGGCGTGTAGACACAACACTATGTATTGTTCCTTTCCGTTACAGATATTCAGAGTTCCTCCGGCAGCTGGGCACGTTGGTTCCCCTGGACGGCGGGGACGAACCCACGCTCTTCCTCAACCTGGAGAAGGGCGGCAAAGATGGCCGATACACCTACGTCTGGCACGACGACATCATGCAGGTAACGTATTTAAATTTATATAATATAACAGAGCAAAACATCCCTTCACAGCTTTTGCTGCACTTCTACGGCCGTGCTCGCTCGGGGAAGTACCACCGCCCTTTATAAAGTCGGCATAGAATAAAGTATGCACGACTTTTGGGGATGCCGGATAGCCAAGTCCACCCTTTTCTTTTCCTATTCCTATCTCCTCCAAATCCTTAATCCCGACCCAATACTATCCGATAAACCTATTCTATCCCAGGTTGACAACGCACTCGCAACTCTCCGATTATTGCAAGTGTCTATGGGCGACGGGATCGCTTACCATCCAGGTGAACCGTCTGCTCGTTTGTCTACCTTTCTGTAAAAAAAAATAAAGGAGAGCACTCTGTACTCGATTGTCATCATATTTATGCAATTAAATTAGGTACATAGCTTGCGACCAAATTTTCAACTAAATAGATGAAGCGTGGACACAATGTTGGCAGCGAACAAATGGCCAGCTGGCGCAGTTCATTGACCCGAAAATTGCCCTGCTTTCGTAAATATTTACTCAACATTCGATTAAGTTTACTCGGTGGTCAATTAATATTTGCTTTGAATATTACATTTATTCTTTATATATGATCTCCTCATATCTTCGATTATTGAGGATGACTAACCAGTCACTCTTTATATGAAAAATAAAAAAAGTTAATTAATGACGTAACTCATATTCATACTAGCTGGTGATACGAAAGCCCATTCCGGACGTACTGCCGATGAGGCGGCGCATCGAGTTGCTATACTTATTTATTGAACAATTTGGTAAAAAACCAAATTTGTGTGGGCTTTTTTTTATGCAATGGAATACAAACCAGCAGACGTTTCATCTGGTGGTAAGCGATGCCGTCACTCATAGACACAGGCAACATCCGGAGGGTTGCGAGTGCGTTGTCAACCTAGGAAATTGGATAGAATAGGTCGGGATTAAGGATTTGGAGGAGAAAGGAGTGGGAAAAGAGAAGGGTGGACATGGCCATCCGGCATCCCGAAAAGTCACGCATGCTTTATTTTATATAGACTATAAAGGGCGGTGGTACTTCCCCGGACGAGCGTGGCCGTAAAAGTGCAGCAATATTTACCAAAAATTAACCTTGTGTTTTTGCACAACATCCCAGGTCCTATTCCACGTGGCGACGGCCATGCCCTCGTCGCCCAAGGACCCCTCGTGCAACGAGAAGCGCAAGTACATCGGCAACGACTACGTCTCCATCGTCTATAACGACTCGGGGGCCGATTTCAACATCCTGACTATTAAGGTCGGTGATTTTTTTTTGTTTATTAAAATAGGAGCAAAGGATTATGCCCAAACCTAGTAACAAGAGTTCTCTTGCATCAAGAACGAAATTATATAGTAATTATTTCCATAACTCTTTAAGACTTTTGGCTTTATCGATTTGATTTTAAGCGTGGAATTTAATTTAAAATATAATAAGGATGAATTTCGCTTTACCTACATGACGTTTGCGCAAACTGTCATAGTGATGTAGAATGTTATAGGGGCTATTTTCCATGAATCAATTTTTCGAATTGATCAAATATCTCCGAAACCCGGTGTTTTTTTTACGAAACAACCTCTGTAGTAGTAAATGTAACAAGTTCCAAAAAAACATGTTTGAACTTGATACAAGTTGGTATGATTTGCCATTTAAAATGGGCGTTGTCCTTTTAAATTGTCCCACTGCTGGGCAAAGGACTTCTTTAGACAGAGGGTTTAGGCATGGGCGTATCTAGGATTGTTTTCCAGGGTGGGTACTAGACCATCTTGGAGGGACGGAGGAGGGGGGGGCTAGAGCATCCAGCAGTGGGCACTGAACAAGAGACTGCATTTAAAAAAAAATAAACATGTGGTAAATCAGCACTTAAAATTGCAATTAGAAAATTAACAATTTTATTGGGGCTAGCACCTGGGTTTGAATTCCATTTCGCCTCAAGTAAACAGAATCAAACACTGAGCCACCATTTTAAGTCTCTTGTTTGCTACTTTTTAGGGTTCCGTACCCGAAGGGTAACCAGCTTGCTACTAAGACTTCGCTCTCAATGTTGAATTTTCGTCAGGACGTGTATTTCTGTTGCTTTTATTATAAAAAATAATAACATCTAAATAAAATTAAAAATTAAAGGGTGTCTACATGACAGTAAAATAATTATACGGACCCCCTTGTGTGAATAACATTCACGCTCAACCGGTTTAATTTTTTTTTTGTAGGAAATGTTATTACTTTGTATGTTTTCTCAAGGATGCCCAATTTCATACTTATTTATATTAAAATTTTATTGAGTATTTGTCATTACAATACGTTTAAATAAGATATCTGCTAAACGCTTCAGTATAATTCAAGTTACATTTTTTTTTTAACAATTATTATTATTATAGGGCATAGTCCACCACGTGACTCAAGTGCGGTTTGGCGGACTTCATATATCTCACAAATATTATTTCATAGATATGCAGGTTTCCTCAAGATGTTTTCCTTCACCGGAGAGCACTTAGTAAGTCAGCACTTAAAATTGCAACTAGAAAATTAACAATTTCATTGGTGCCGGCACCGGGGATAAAACTCAAGTTCACCTCTAGTTAACAGAATTGAAGACAAGCGCCCGGACACTGAGCTACCACGACTGTATAGGTCATGTTGAGTAATATTTTTAAAATGAGGTGTATAGCTTGAGAAGGCTCGGTGTATATCTAAAAGGACTTCTCCGGAATAAGATGATCCGAAAGAAATAATGTGTCAATCTGAGAGCTATTACTAAGTTTGTTTGATTTTATTAATTGTAAATCAAATTTTTAAATGTAAGAATAAATAAATAAATGAAAACCAAAGTGACTGACATATTAGTTGCAGAAATAATTTTGTGTAGATGTGTTCTTCAGTAGTGTAGGACAAGGAAGGTTTTTGCAATGTGGCTGGAAAGAACCGAATACCAGATTCTGAGGATAATTCTGTAGTGGACTGCGATAGGTTAAGTCCGTAGAAGTGCAGCAAAAGCTGTGAAAAGGTGTTATGCTCTACCACCTGGTAATTTTTAAGAAATTTTTAATAGGATTCTGATTTCGATGTACACATACTCTTTGCGTTTTCTTTTGAGATTAGCATTTTTTTTGTTGCTTAAATTGAACGTTCACTTACTGAAACATTTTCATTTACTTTCTCGATGCGCGGGGCCCCTAGTTTATGCGTGCCCCCTAGATTATGCGTGCCCCCTAGATTATGCGTGCCCCCTAGATTATGCGTGCCCCCTATATTATGCGTGCCCCCTAGATTATGCGTGCCCCCTAGATTATGCGTGCCCCCTTAGCAGCTACTTCTTCGTGGTTAACCCGGCACTGTAGTCAATCAATATGGATAGAATGATGCCCAAAAGTGGTAACAAAAATAGTCGCGCATCAAAATCGAAATTATATACTAATTACATGACATGATTTTTGAACCGAGAATTTAATTTAAAGTATAAAAGTATGAATTTTGCTTTACCTACACGACGCTTACGCAATCTGTCATAGAGACGTGGAATCCAAAATAAACCATGTTTGATGAATCAATTTTTCGATTTTTACAAAATATCTCTGCAACTCGGTATTTTTTACGAAAAAACTTCTGTACGAGTATAATAAGTCTAGTCGCCTAGAAAAAATTCTAAAGTTCATGCAAGTTACGGTATGCCATATAAAAATGGGCATCGTCCTTTGCGAATTGCTGCACTTTTTCATTTCAGTGATTTTTCACGCGCTATCGGTTATATAACGTTCTCTTTGTACGCATCGATAACGTTATGTAACCGATAGCAAGTGAAAAAACAGCGAAACGGCCCATGCCTACTTTTTTATACTCCCTTGTACAGAACCAACTTAGGCCTAAACTCACCCGTCCCTCGAATTTGTATTACATACAAGGAATTGGGCAAAGAAAAACATATCGATATTTTCTTACACAAATTTAAGAAACTCATTTTTTTATCCTCAGAGGCACTGAACTAAATACAATAATAATAATAATAATATAATACAATAATAATATAATAAAAACTTTATTTAAACTAAAATATTGTACAGAACTTATCTTACATTATTGAATGCTTATACTATTATTTAA
>JAOCPS010000002.1:1824886-1838481 GCA_025505425.1 Graphium colonna | reverse complement strand
CATTCTGTTTATATGTCTGTTCTCAGCTACAATGGCAAGAAACAATACAAATTGTAAATTGTATGCATTCATGTATCAAATTTCACTTTTCTTATAAGAACCTCAATGCATGCCTACCTGTTTACGAACTATTACAGTTTTCCATCGATTGGAGATAACAAACCATCGAAATCCAATCTAAACAAACATTGTCACCCAACACTCGCTGTATGTAATGTATTCCTGTTCTATCAACGGAAATTAATCTTGAACAGTACGATACCCATCTCCAAATTTGATAAAAGGATTAATATAATAATGTAAGGAAAGGTTATTTATTACTAAAATCTTTTATTGATTATGAAATACTGCTAGCGGAGTGAGAAAGGGACACCTGACAGACTGGCGCCGTAACGCGTTACATAACGATGCGGTATGCTCTCCCGTAACAGGTTAGACACTTACCCCGGGCGTCCCTCCTTAGACTGCGATTCCTCGCCCTCCGCCACGCCCTCTCGTGGTGGGCCCTGCTCTCGCAGTCGCTCGCCTCGCCCTCCCCCTCGCGGGGCGCGTCCCCTCCCCCTCCGTCGCCCTGTCCCTCCGGGGGGTGGGGCGAGGGGGAAGGGGGAGGCCGCTCGCCCCTCGCGAACTGCGCCGTCGCCCACTCGACGAACTCGGTACTCACTATCGCCTTCTTTGTTGTCTGACCTGCAATACAAAGTGGAATTGTAGACTGACATTAGACCATTCAGCTCTGTTTAGAGGAAGTTTCAGGTACGCGTCTAAATATTGGAACAACATACCCCCACCATTCTACCACCGGGTTTAAAGAAATTTGAGTTATTTCAAGTTTAAAATGAAACGATATCTTTTTCCTTACCGGAAAAGCTTGGTTCCTTCTAGACGCGTACTCTCTACCTACTTAGCAAATTATATAAATATTTAGTGAATAGTAAGTACTTGCCGCAGTTATATTATTTGTAATATATATGACATGCAAATTTATTCTTCCCTCTAACGTAATAATAATATGATATTCTAATTTCTTTGTGTTTATTATTTCTATCTTTATTTTTTCTGTCAGGCAATATATAAATCCATCACATTATAGACTTTTCCTATGGCTTATCGAAAAGACTCCACAGAATACCAGCTTTGTAGCAATTAGCTACACGTCATGCAGAATGGAGACTATTTCTGACCTAAAAATCACAGCACAATATAGTAGTTATTAAGTTTAGGTTAAGATTTGTTACATAAATATTTTTTTTATTGCTTTTGTAAAATGTGTGTACAATCTATGTGTTTATACTTTGTTTTTTTTTTTATTTTATATTCAACTAAAATAAAAATTAACAAATCAACCAAAAAAATTGTTACAATATTTTTTGGTTGATTTGTTAATTTTTCAGTTTCTACTCCACTTTCTACCTGGGTGCTGTTTGTTTTATGTCAGAATAAAGAATATGTCTATGTCTATTATACTTATATACTTAAATATTCATATTGTCAAACTATATCAGCAGCGTATACAGGGTACATATACAGACTCCATACTCAAATCCTATCATATTAATGTATATAATTAGGGGCATAGTTTTAGCCGAAGTTTTCCAATAAATTAATGATGTGTGGCGGTACAGCGCGATGCTTACCCCGCTGAGCACGCCGCAGATAATCGACCTCCCCGTCACTCGGGAAAGTAATTTGCGTAATTTTTAACTTTAGAAAATGTTAATTCAATAATAAACCAATATTTATTTTTTATAATATTGATATTCTTCATATATGATTCCTACATATAACATTTTTGAATTTTGAAGGTGGCTCAAAAGTCGAACTTTATATCATTAATAACAACTATAAAAGCAAAAGTATAGTAACAGCCTATTTTTATTGTTCTACTACCAGGCAAAGGCCTCCTCTAGGAAGAGAGTAGTGGGCATAGTCCACCACGCAACCCTAATGCAGATTGGTGAACTTCACACATCTTAGAAATAATATTTCATAGAGGTTTTCTCGCAATGTTTTCATTCACCGCAAATTACGTGGTAAATCACTACTTAAAACTGCAATCAGGAAATTTCACTGGTGCCAGCACAGCGGATCGATTTCAGGTTCGCCTCGAATAAACAGAATAGAAGTTAGCCCAAGCACTGAGCTACCACGGCTCGATTATGTCAAGTATGCATATGCAAGACCCGAATCAAGTGAAGCAACATCGACAAGTTGCTATAGTACCTCGCTCGGGGAATCAACAACCAAAAACATATTTATAACATTACTTATTAATTCTACAGACCAAGCTTGTTTTTTACTTTTAAAATCAATACAGAGTAATGACTTTGAGAAAACATAATCGAAAATTAAAATATTAATGAGGCAATGGTTACTCATACTAGCAAATTTAGTCAAAAACTATGCCCTCAATATTATTACATAATTATTATCACAATCGAGTACTAAGTGCTCTCCTTTAACATTTAAGTGGCTTAACAGTCACCCTGTTTACTTACTAGAAGTGGAAGACGTGGAGTCCCGGTCGCGATGGGCGACGGAGTCTTCAGATATCGTGTGCGGAAGCCCTGATTTACCTCTCCGATGACCTGAAACATATTACTCTTTAAAATGCAATCGAAACGAAATGTCCCCATTGTGTGTAATATTTCATAATTTTACTAACATTACATCTTTAAGGCGAGGTTCTCCAAGGGTACATTGCTAATGCAGCCAATCTGTGTGCGAAAGAAACAACCGTCCTCAAACGTACCGGAAAGACGAGGACAGCGATCACGACGCCGTGGTCGGAGCGTAGCGGGAGGATTTTGAGAAAAATCAACGATTTTACGGCACCATTCGCAAAATAACATCGCTCACACCATCACAGATGCTAAATCAAGTTTGATTTTCTATTCGTTACATTTCGTACAATTTAAATAATATTAGTTTTGAGATGACGAATAGAGGTATGTTTGACATTTTTTTCTATCGGATAAATTTTATTCAATTGCGTACCAGACTTCTGACGGAGCTAAAAAAAAATCTCAAATATAAGTGGTTATTTTTTTATATTTTCATAAAATATTACAAAATAAAACCGTTTAAAAAATCACATTTCCAGGAGAACCTCGCCTTAAAATAATACTATAATCCAAAAAATTCAAAATCAAAATTCTTCATCCGACATTGAAGTAATAACATTCGCTTATTGATGGTCAATTCAGTTCTGAAAAAAACGACTGACCTGAGAATATCTGGCGTAAGAAACAGCAGGACAAGTCCTAGACCTGCTGCTACTTACATATAAAAAAAATCTATTATTTTCATGATATCTTTTCCAAAAAGCATGTAATAGGATACATAAATAGTAAATTTAATTTTAAAAAGCCTGGAGCGAGCAATTATTTGCCAGGATGTGTCCTTAACACACAAACATTCATTGACAATTTTTTTTATTTATTAAAATTAAATTTTTTTCATTGTCCCATTAAAGATTTAGTTATTTTTCTTATGTCCACATACAGAAAGAATAAAATTATGCTTGTTCCTTGTATTTTTGTCATGCATGTTACACAATATAATAAATTGATTCTTATTTCTATAAATGTACACTACATTATGTTTATATCCGACATGACTGGGAAGAGATCAAACACAGGACATTAACATGCCCTTCATCATGGATCATTTTCATTTTCAGGCAATCCTGTGATCAGCCTGATTGTCCCAATTCAACCAAGAAACAACACAGTTATTATTCCCCCACGGGGTTTGAACCTATGGCCTCTGGTTTACAAAGAGGCTAATTCTACATGGTTATAGAGTGACATACCCATTGTGGGAAGAGTCCTGGTATCCGAGAGTATATGTGCTGAGAAGGGAGTAGGCCTAGTGTTAGGAGACGGAGGAAGAGAACTGGATCCTCCACTTCCCCCGCTGCGGATCACCTCCGTCTCTCGGCTCACGTTGTCCACCTGAGCACGTAATCATTATATTTAATATTATTGTAACACACCTATATCTTTACATGGAAGATATTAAAAAATACAGGGCGACTAGTGGGGTTGTATATAAAGAATAAAATATTATTAAAAAGAAATATTGATTTACCACTCACTCAGTAAACATAAGCTAAAGTTAGATATTTAATGACGCAACGCATGTTCATTATATCGGACACGGCGCGGCAGGAGTAAGGCGGAAGGCGGTTCAACGACTTATGGCGACCGTACACCCGATCAGGCACCGCGTCGATACTTTTTTTTGGAAAATTTGGTCGAAAACTATACCTCTAATTTATTTACTTGAATATGATGACAATCGAGTACCGAGTGCTCTCCTTTAATATCGTTAGCGATTCACCAGTCACCCTTTATTTTTTTTTATGAAAGGGAAGACAAACGAGCAGACGGTTCACCTGACGGTAAGTGATCCCGTCGCCCAAAGACACACGCAACATCCGGAGAGTTGCGAGTGCGTTATCAACCTGGGAAATTGGATACAATGGGTTTATTGGATAGAATGGGGTCGGGATTAAGGATTCGGACAGGAAAATGGTAGACATTGCCATCCGGCATCCCCAAGTCGTGCATATTTTAATTTATGCCGACTTTATAAAGATATACTTCCCCGGACGAGCGTGGCCGTAATAGTGCAGCAAAAGCTGTGAAAGGATGTTATGCTCTACCACACTGTATTATATTATATGGATAAAAATCTACATATACAGTTTGATTGGTAAAATCAAGAATTGTATGTTACCTGATTCGAGATGTAATTAATAATGTCTGTGGCCATCTGGGAGATCTGCGGATGAGGTTCCTTGGCCATATTGCACAGTGTACTCCACAGCTTCATGTATACCGAGCCGAAACCTGAAAATTTCAATATTTTTTTGTAAATCTCATTAATTTATATATAGAATCATAATTTTAACTGAAGTCGTTAGACCTGACTCGAGTGACCCAAGAATTCGAGTGAAGCAAAGCACCTTCTTGGTATGCCTCATTTTTTATTTTTAAATAAGCACCGTCTTTGATATAAAATCAATGTTACAAGAGAGCTTTAAAAACATAAATTTCACAGAAACATACAGATCCGAAACAGCTATTGTGTGGGAATCGAACTTACGACCTGCGACACCGCAGCCAATGTCTTACTGCGTCAAACGGTCATCTATTAATGCAGCATGGCTGGCAAGACACTATCAATATTTGAAGACTTTGTATGTAAGGATGGTATAAGGGTGGATTTAGATCAAACGAACATAGAGCTAGAGCTAGAACAAAAATATTCTTTCTTGGAGTGTAAATAAAAGCTCGTTCTAGCGTTTAATGCCGTTTATACAAAAGGGGCATAGAGCTAAAGCTGGAGCTGAAACCAGAGCTTTCATATAGATGTTTAGACTATAGAAAATATTATTAAAAATAAATAACTGAGTAAACATAATGGAAAGTAAATAATTAATGACGCAAGGCATGTTCATAGCGGACAGGACTCTGGCAGAGTGAGGCGGAAGACGCGGCGATCGACGACCTATGCCGAGCATATTGCCGATCAGGTGGCGCGCTGAATATCAATATTTGGTTTATTTATTGGAAAATTTGATCGAAAACTATGCTTCTAATTTTATTACATAAATATGAACCGAAACTATGAATATGAATGGTTTAGATCAGCCGAACGAATGCTCATTCTTCATTTATGTAAATTCTGTGGTTGATAGTGCTTTGTTTTATTGAACTAGCAATATTATAATTACAATATCATCGTAGGTGACTCACCCATCACCCTGTGTTAGAGAGTATGGATTTGTACCTATAGCTGGCAAGGCCAGTGCGGCATGCGAGTGGGCGTGTCTCGGGGCATGGGGTCCACGGGCGGGAGCTAGTGCATCTTGGCCGGCTTCCACACGACCGCTGCGACGCGACTCTCTGCACAAAAACAAACAAAAACGCATTGATTTTTTTTTATTTAAAAAAGCCCTAATCATAAGATCAAAGTATTGTGTTAAAACAGGCAAACACCCAGATCTGAAACAACCATTTGTAGGTCCTACAAATATTTGCTCCGTGTGGGAATCGAACCCACGACGGTCATCAAATTCTCACATAGGGACCGACATTTTTTTTATTGTTAATTACTTATATTATTTTTTAAATATGTTTTTAGTGTCCAACAAATTGAAGTGGAGATAATTTAACCCCTTGTTTGATCACGGTTGATCATCCAGTCCCAATGTGTAAATGGTAATGTTGTGGAAAATTGCTTGATTTACATAATGTAAATAATAGGGACAAATATAGATTATTTCTTCCTGTAACAAGACTGAGGAAGATAAGTAAATCTATTATGGGACATGTATACAATTTTGCAACAAAATTCCAGAAAATATTCAAAATTATTTGGTTGATAAATTCAATAAAAGTTTTAAGGAATGTTTGTGTACTAAAGATTATTATAACATTAATGATTACTTGAATGATAGCACACCCTGGTAATGCTTGCTCGAGGTTTTTTCAAATTAATTGAAGCACTTTATAAAATATATTATTATTATTTACTGTTAAATGTTTATTAAAAAATAGTGATGAAAAAACAAAGTATTGGTTGCGCTGAGTTCCTTCCGCCTGTTCTTCTCAGGTCAGTGGCATTCCTTCCGAACCAGTGGTAGTTTTTTTATGCCAATCAATAAGTAGGAGATATCGCTTCTAAGTTGAATAAAGAAATTTTGGTTTTTGATTTCGAATACAGTTCATTTGCAAGGTTTGAAAAGGTACTAGTATCTGTCAAAATCAAAATTCAGATAATATGTGTAAGCCAACCCCAAGTAATTTGGGATTAAGGTTAGGAGCAAGAAAGGAAATATTTTATTGTATAATAGCTGCTCCCTACACTTTAACCCGCTCCCCTTGAAGTTGCCCCAGTTTTTGCAATTTCATAGATGCTCCGTTCCTGTTGCATTAAGCTCAAAAGTTTCCTCAATAACTAGATTACTGACTATAGTAAAAATGGGATCGGAAGTAAAAAAAGGAAATGAGATAATAGGACTTGTGCATATCAGTGACGGAGAGTTAATAAAAACTTTATAAGATCTTTACAAAAAAAAAAATTATATTCACCTGTCACTCCGCCTCATCCTCTCTTGAATATATACAGCAATGAAGTGCTGCTCAAATATTAGAACCAACCACTGCAGAGCTGCAAAAAGAAAAAATAATTATATCAAGATTTAACCATAAATGTTAGGATGTTACATGTGGGGATATTATTAAAAAAACATATCAATTTGCCACCGTGTGAACATAATCGAAATTTAAATAATTTATGACGCAAGGCATAGTTATGAGTCGGAAAGCGGTGGGGTTCTCGAGGGGTCAACGATCTGTGCCAGGCGTACTGTCAATCAACTAACTGTCAAACTTTATTGGAAAATTTGGTCCAAAACTATGCTCTTATTTTTATTGCATAATTATGACAATTCAGTACTGAGTGCTATACATCACATACTACATCATATATACATACTACATACTACTACTATAAGATGTATGTACATTATATCGTAATGGTAATCTATAATGTTATACTACCATTTGTAAGTAATTTTTTTACTGCTTAGAAAAGTATAACTAACGGTGGTCACTGACGAGATCTCCCGGCCGACTTACAAATAAAGTTTGTGTAACATAATTTTTAATAAAAAAAATCAATAATTCCCCGTTTTCTTACCCTTATAGTTAGAATATTTTATCCAAATTTATATAGGAGTAAAACTCGAGGTATACTCTATCCAATAAAAAAGAATATCAAAATTGGACTACTCTGTACAAAGTTATGCGCGATCATACATAAGAGAAATATACACGTCGAATTGAGAACCTGCTCCGTTGTATTCGGCGGTTGCAAATCAGATTGCATTTGAAACGAAAACAACGTAGAAGATATGTTTCGGAAGTGCACTTTTGAGGCGTTTCGAGTCGGTTTGTGTGAAAATAGAGTGGCGGTATTGAGTGTGGGGCCCGGCTTGCATGGATACGCACCGGCCAGCAGTTCCGCCCGCACGATGGGCGAGGCGTCGAGGGGCAGCCGCGCGGCCAGCTGCACGCCCACCTGCTGGTCGAGCGCGTTGGCGTGCTCGGTGCGCGCGGAGCAGCCGCCCGCCGCCACGAACGTGCCCAGCGCGAACGCGCACGCCGCCCGCACCTGGAACGTTTTAAAAAAATATTTCAGGTCAACCACCTCGTGGTATGGGCGCTTGCTTTACAAGCCGGAGGTCGCGGGTTCGAACCACGTGGGAGGACAACGACATTGTGTTGTTGTTTCTTGATTAGGTGATCACCCGATTGCCCGAAAAGAAAGATTATCCATGCGCCGGATGGGCATGTAAAAAGTCGATCCCGGTTGCCAAGAACATCTATGGCAGTCGTTATAGAATCTCAGTGCCTTCAAATATCCCGACAACTAATCCATCCTTCGAATTCAGTTTATCCCTTTGGGTTACGGAGGTCTGATGCCAGTCGCTCTGCGTAAAAACTGAAATTTAGGTAATATTTGGGTGGATTACAAGCCGACCTCAAGTAACTTGGGAAAAGACTAAGAGGAAGAAGATTTTAGGTGAACCACTCTCATCACTGTCATATCAACACTGCATTATATAATAATTCCCTGTTCAAAAATCAAATCAATTAAACCTAATATAGTAAGAAATAATTACTATACAGTTTTGAGCATTGTCCTTTAACGTTTTCTCTTGCTTGAAAATTTGTTTGGCTCCACTTCCTTCTCTACCTCTTCGGATGGAAAAAATAATGTAGCGGTTTAAGTGATACCAACGCCAAATGTAGTTATAACAAGTATCATTTTCTTGTGTCAATGTCTATACCAAAGACACCGTCTTCGTACCCTAGTGGTATGGGCCCTTGCTTTGTAAACCGAAGGTCGTCGGTTCGAGTCCCGCAGGGTAACAATGACTTTGTGTTGTTGTTTCTTGGTTGATTTCGGCCAATGCGGGCTCATCACCCGATAGCCTGAAAAGAAAGATGATCCATGCGTCGGATGGACATGTTAAAAGTCGGTCCTGCGCCTGATCTCTCTCCGGTCATGTCAGATATCCGTCCAATCGGGCTATGAGTGTAAAGGAACAGAAAGTGCACATGTGTTTGCGCGTAATAGTAAGTAGTACCAAAGCAGTACCAAAAAATTTTCATGCATTAAAATTGTAATTATATAGTAACTGTTAACTGGTGATAGAGCATGGCATCTTTTAACAGTTTTTGATGCATTTGTAAGGCCACACTCGCCCAGGGAACTACCACCACCCTATAACTTTCGAGGATGCAAGATGGCCATGTCTACCCTTTTCTTTTCCACTCCTTTCTCATCCAAACCCTTAATCCCAACACCATTCAATCCACTAAACCTATTCTATCCAAATTCTCAGGTTGATAACTGACTCACAACAATCTGGAATCGCTTAACGTCAGATAAACCGTCTGCATGTTTATCTATCCTGCTTTTTTAAACATGCTGCATCGATTGCAATATCTAGACTTTGGGGTTACTATATTTCATTTATAAATTTTTATAAAAAAGTATAATTTTTTGCATATATCTTAAATAAAGAATACAATTGACGAACTTAATGCCAATGAGGCATTTTTTATCATGGGCGTGGAAAGGTAAAACATAAGCAGACACAATAGGAAATTTATTGCTTGCCGGTCACCGGTGATCCCCATGGCGTTCAATGTGTTTATTGTCTAGACCATAAATTATGTCTTAAACTGTACAAATTGACAACTCAATTTTTTTGTACGTTTTCCTTCTCCTAGCCTTATTCTCAAATGACTTTGGGTCGGCTTCTAATCCAACTAAATATTACCTGAATATCAGTTTTTACACAGAGACTGGCATCTGACTGCTGCAACCCAAAGGCATAAACTGTTTTCGAATGATGGATCAGTTGTTAGATAATTTGTAGGCACTGACATCCTTTAACAACTGCCAAAAATGTTCTTGACAACTGGGAGCGACTCTTTACAAGCCCATCCGACGCTTGAATCAACTCTCTTTTCGGGCAATCGGGTGATCAGCCCGCATTGCCCTGAACCGACCAAGAAACAGCACCACAAATATGTTGTTCCCGCGCGGGATTCGAAGCCACGAACTTCGGTTTGTAAAGCAAGCGCGTACACTACGAGGCCACGGGGGCGGTTTAACATTTTTCTTGTACGGTTTATTGTATTTATAAAAGCGATTATAATTTTTACCTCGGGCTGCTTGTGCTGCAACAGCACGTAGAGCTTCTCGTGCGCCAGGTCGCGCACGCCCGCCCACCGCGCGGCGTCGTAGCCCCGCCACAGCCGCCCCAGGCCCACGCAGGCCCACTGGCGCAGCCGGGCGCACGGGTCGTTCAGCTGCTCCAGGCACAGCGAGATCATCGAGCCCTGCAAATATAGTGGCATTACGTATATTTTCTGTTAGGAACTCCAGAGCAGTGTAGCCTTAACGGTGAAAGACTTACCGTAAAAACAACTAATATGTCTAGGAATTTTAATTTTTAAGTTAGAAAAAGGGCGAAGATATACAGGTGGTAGACCATAACATCCTTTCACAGCTTTTGCTGCACTTTTACGGCCACGCTCGACTGTGAGAAAATGCCTAAAGACATTAAATCCGTCCATTGTACTGTTTTTTTTAATAAAGTGTTTACTTTTATAGCTGACCCATAGAACGTTATTTTGCCACATACATGATCGACATAAAGTGTGCATTACTTTTGGGGTTGCTGCCTTATTTAATTTTCCATTCCCCCCCCCCCCCCCCCCCTTAATCTCCAATAATGACCCACCCAATCCAATAAATTTGTTATATTCAAAGTCCTAGGTTGACGATGTACTCTCGACTCTCCGACTTTTGTGTTTTTAAAAAAAGTGCCAAATAAATTTCTTACAATAGGCTTTAATACATATCTCATATTTTCTTTATATCACAATAGTCCATAACAATTTACAATTATGGAATCATATTGTATTTTTGCTACTTTACTAACTATTGTGTTGATCTTTGTGCAGGTAATTGTAAATGGATCTATGTTAAGTCTATTTACCGATCAAAAGTCAATTTTATCAATTTCGTCACAATCATCAAGGTAACATTGACGGAGCCATAATAATAAGAAAAGAAAAAGAATTTTGTGTGTCCATGGGGGGTGGAATCGCTTAACATCAGGTGAACCGTCTGCTCGTTTGTCTCCGTTTCTATAAAAAGAAAAATCACCAAGATCATCTCCAGGCTCATGAGACCTAACAAAATATTAGTTAGAATTTATTGAGGAAAGGCGATGCGATATTTTACGTGTCCCAAAATGTTATATATTTTTCATGGACCGATAAAGTAACTTTTAAAATAAAAAGTGCAAAATGTCTGTTTTTTTAGTAAGATTTTTAAGTCGCCATTATCGATATCAAAATTCATACATTTTTATAAAACACGATTTCTGAGAGTTCTTTGAGTGCGTGCGTTCGTGATAATAAAACTCAACGAGTAGTAAAAAAATCGGTTAAATGTGAGTTTTACTCGAGTATCGGGGTTTCCATACATTACAAAATTACTTTATTATTTAAAATATTAAAGAAACCTTACTATACAGTGATTGGTGAGTCCCTTACGGTATTAACCATCCGTGTCCACTAGGATAAAGATGAATTCCGTAATTATTTTTTACTTAAGATTATGTTCACTCATTAGTAAATAATATTTTTATTCTTATACATAACACATTGAAGTATTTCAATTTATTTATTTGCAATGTGCGGTTACATAGGGGTGTTGCAATTTTATTAAAGCAGTTCAGTCACACTTTATCATAAGGGTTTGCAAAGTACAATTTACAGAATCTGAATACAAAATTGAAATGTCAATAGTTTTATATAAAATCAGTAATAATAATATGCACAACATGTATCTAAAACTATGGGCTCACCAATCACCCTATATATTTTGTTACATCTCTTTATTCACTGTATTTCTTTTCCTGTAATTAAGTCTAAAGGTTTCAAATTTATTTGTTTACATTACATGTCCATTTATTGGCTAATATATTTAAACTAAATTTTAACTCAAAGCCCATCTCTTCCTGCAGTTTTATAGGCAGTATTATCATCCCCAAGCAATCATACTCTATTTTACAAAGAAAATAAAAAATAAAAATACTTGCCTGCAACGCTGCTTCCTGCCCCGCTGGGTAGTTATCCACTATGCCTGCCAAAACGAATGCTGCAAGTGTCCGGTGTTCGCTCTGTAAGCAAGTGATGCACAATGTTAACAAATTATAGATTAAAAAACTAAAAAACATGTTTTATTGCATTGAACTCTTCTGGAATGAATTTTTTCTGCAACTTTTAATATTTTTTTTTTATTTTAATAGACTTCACTTTCTACAGGTGGTAGAGCGAGCATATCATCTTTTCACAGCCTTTGCTGCATTTTTACGGCCACGCTCGTCCGGGGAAGTACCATCGCCCTTTGTAAAGTCGGTATAAAATAAAGTATGCCTGACTTTTGGGGATGCCGGATGGCCATGTCTACCCTTTTCTTTTCCCACTTCTATCTCCTCCAAATCCTTAATCCCGACCCATCCTATCCAATAAATTCATTTTATCCAATTTCCCAGGTTGACAACGCACTCGTAACTCTCCAGATGTTACGTGTGTCCATGGGTGACGGGATCACTTACCATCAGGTGAACCGTCCGCTCGTTTGTCTTCCTTTCCGTAAAAAAAAATGTCGGGGCGTATACCTAGGTACCCTACTGGTACCTTGCATATTCAATGAAGAGATGAATTTTCAAAAAAAAAAATAGTGTACAAATCTGATATTTATTTCATGAAAACAAGTTATATAGTATATAAGTATTCTCGAATGTTATCAATAGACATACACACAAAGGTAAATTCATCAAAGATGTGATCACTTCCAATCGTGAAATAATTTCTGATTTTCTTACCTCTTAATAAGGTTTTGGCGCCGAACGCCAAACTGACATAAAAGTAAAACATTTTACAACCCTTCATCTTTGTGTGTGTTAACCTTGTAATTATACAAGTGTGCGGGATGAGGGGTACAGTGGTACAGTTAAGAACGCTTCGCCTTTTGAAATCTGTAGAAAATTAACACTTCCATTTATTCATTTCCTTTCTTCCCAATTTTAACGAAGACTACAACTTAAGTAATTAGGAATGTATTCATTAAACACTAGCTGTTGTATGTAGTCTTAATCACAGTTAAAAGTGTTTTTTTAAAACGTTAATATAGATAATTGATGATAACTATACGTAAAACATTTTTTTTGGCGTCTATGCAACAAGTCCATATAAAAATATAACAGATTTTAAGTAAGATCTACATCAATACAACTGTAAAATTCGCACTCAATTTTGCGCAATAGTTTATTTATGATGCGCGTACAAACAT
This sequence comes from Graphium colonna, assembly GCA_025505425.1. Classification (NCBI taxonomy): domain Eukaryota; kingdom Metazoa; phylum Arthropoda; class Insecta; order Lepidoptera; family Papilionidae; genus Graphium; species Graphium colonna. Next base: position 1,825,026 of record JAOCPS010000002.1, on the reverse strand, counting down.
ACACACGAACAGATTTACAGACTAAAAATTTAAGAAAATTTTATGCCCGTTTTTGTTTATATTATTTTTCTCAAACATGCTTGGAAATGTGAGCATTATTTTGACAATCTTCTTCGAGATAAATCAAAATTGCCGTACTG
>JAOCPS010000002.1:1807157-1819608 GCA_025505425.1 Graphium colonna | reverse complement strand
CAAATGCACCCAGGGAAGAGATCTTCCGACCTTCCCATATCCTTATTTACCCATCCTCTTTTCTGCAACCCAGTGTCCTCTTTTTAACCGGCGTCAGAGGTTCTCTTTTCTTTCTTATTAACTGACTTTAAAAAGGAGGAAATTTCTCAATTCGAATGTTTATATTTTTATATACGTTCGCGCATATCTCCGCAATTTATCAACCGATTTTGAAAATTGTTTTTTAACTCATAGAGTATTCTTCCGGAATGGTCTCATATTTTTTTCAGTAAAATCGGTTCAGTAGTTTTTCTTTTAAATCAAATTTCCGGAAATTAATTTTTGTATTTTTCCGCGTAGCTCCATCATTTATGAACCAATTTCAAAAATTATTTTTTTATATAATAGAGCATTCTCCATAAGATTTAAAAACAAAAAAATGTTGATTAGTTTGTTTTTTAAATAAAAATAACAAAATTAGTAATGTTCGCACATACCTCCGCATCTTATGAACTGATTTGAAAATATTTTTTTTTATCTGATAGGATACACTTCAACAATGGTCCCCTAAAAATTTTTATATAAATAGGATTAGTAGTTTGTTTTTAAAATAAAATAACGGAGAAGATATGTTTCGAAAGTACACTTTAAGGCGTTTGAAGTCGGGTGTTTTGTAATTTTCTACTAAAATAATCTTGCAGACGACTTATACGAAACTTAGGATACCTTAGTCCTATTTTAAGGGAGCATAGGTTTCCAGCTACTCATATTATGGGCTACTGCTACATACAAGTTGATTGATAGGTCTGTCCTTCTGTTTCAGCTGGGGAGGGTGCCAGTGGGCGTGATGCTGCCGCCGCGCTACGCCACCCTGCCGCTGCCGGCGCCCTACGCGCCCCACCCTCATCCGCCCCACGGACCGCATCCGCCCCACGGCCCAGTACCCATGTACTATCCAGTACACGAAGCCGTAAGTTACTTCTTATTTTAAATTAAACAACTTTACGGATTACATCGCTGTTTATTTTTAAATTTTATCTCCCGACGTTTCGAACCCTACAGCGTTCATGGTCACGGGTAGGACTGAGGTGATTGATGTCCTGCTGTCACTTGTCGATCCTGCAAACCTTCAGCTTGAATATTAATTTTTGTCCCGATATACGTAGTAGCTACTAATTTAAAAATAAACCGCGATAAGAAGACAGAGGGTATTGGGCATAGTCCACCACGCGGCCCAAGTGCGAAGCAGACTTCACATATCGCAGAAATATTATTTCTTAGATATGCAGGTTTCCCCACGATGTTTCCCTTCACCGCAGACCACGTGGTAAATCAGCACTTAAAATTGCAATTAGAAAATTAACAATTTCATTGATGCCGGCACCGGGGATCAAACTCAAGTTCGCCTCGAGTAAACAGAATTGAAGACGAGCGTCCGGACACTGTGCTACCACGGCCCCTTCATCATTTGGTTAAACACGGTATTTTTTATGTAAATGAAGACAAATTAGCAGACGGTTCACCTGATGGTAAGCGATCTCGTTGCCCATGGACAGACGCAATATCCTAAGGGTCGCTTCTGATTTGCAAACCGAAGGTCGTCAGTTCGAATCCGGTAAAACAACAATTTCTTGGTTTGGTTAAGGCAATGCGGACTGATTATCCGATTGCCTGAAAAGAAAGCGCCTGATCTCTCTCCCGTCGTGCCGGATATCCGTCCGCACGGGCTATGAGAGTAAAGGCGCACCTGAGCTTGCGCGTACACTTCTGCACTATAATACCTCCTGCACAGTTGGTTACTCTCGGAGTAGATTGGCCGCCATGGCCGTAATTCGGTCAGGAGGACTTTATGTCGTCGTAAATGATTAGGACAAAGAATGCAAGGAAGATGATATTTTTTATTATTTAGATGATATTTTTATTGTTGTCAGAAAATATACTGAAACAGTCCAGACTATAAATCGTCTACTTTTATCATTTAATATAATTTCAACTAAAATATTTACAAATAAATAGAATTAAGATAAATGCAATAATCAAATATAAACCTACTTAAGAACGCTCGCTCCATTCCCTCGATGGATAACCAAAAAACCTTATCCTTTGGGCGGGAAAAGAGCCATCTCTCTTGTTGCCAGCACCAACATTAATCTATAGTAAAAGTCTCCAAAGCAAGCGACACAAAAGGTACTCCTCCCTGATATTCATATACAATGGCTTATATTCCTAATTTTTTATAATAAATTTTGTACTAACATTTATTGTCACACACGGGTGCATATCACACAATGCAATAATGTTTGGGTTCTGCCAACCGAAGGTAGTGTGATCGAATTCTATAACTTTGTGTCCAATTCCTTGGTTGGATTAGGGCAATGCTGGCTGATCACCCGATTGCCTGAAAAGAAAGATGATCTAAGCGATGGGCATGTCAAAAGTCGGTCCTGCGCCTGACCTCTCTATATCCGGGCTATGAGAGCGAACTCGTCTGCAGTTGCGCACTATAATACCTTCTGCGCAGTTGGCCGCTGTGGCCGTGATTCGGTAAAGAGTGCTTTAATTTTTTATGATCCCCAGCGCGCTCGTCGCCGGCGATCAGCTCTCACAGGGCGCGAGCGACGACGTGCGCGGGAGAGGGACTCGCTGACGCGCTCGCTGGAGCGCATCCACCGCAAGCGGCGCAAGGAGCAGCCCACCGACGCCGACCTCAAGCGCACCTACACCGGACTCGATAGGTACACCAGCTCTATGATGATACCACACGCGCATATTAAGCTGTGACATGTAGATAGACCATTACAATACACGTATAGTACCACCGTCCAAAGTAAAGTGGTTGGCGATACGCAGTATGGTAGTTTAAAATCTTGTACCATACAACGACAAACAACACCACCGACACCACCTTGATGGTTGGCAGTCCACAATCGAGCGAATTTGCCGACACTTCCTGACACGCACGACCTCCTTGTGGAATGAATTGTCGCCAGCGGTATTTCCGGACCGGTGCGAGTTAGGGACCTTCAAGAAACGAGCCTATATCGAAGGCCGGCAACGCTATTGTAACTCCTCTGGTGTTGCAGGAGTCCATGGGCGGCGGTTGCCACTTAACCTCAAGTGAGCCGTTTGTTTTTTTAAATAAAAAAAACAAAATTTAGAAATGTTCGCAAATATCTCCGCAACTCATGAAGTGATTTGAAAAAATATTCTTTTATCTGATAGAGTATCCACAATGGTCTTACAAAATTTTTATAAAAATTAGATTAATAGTTTGTTTTTATAATCAAAATAACAAGGAAAATAAGTTTCGACAGACTTTTAAAGGATTTGAAGTCGGTTTTTGTAATTTTCTGTAAAATAATACGAACAGAACTGAGAATCGGGATGATCACCCGAATGATCCATGCGTCGGGTGCATGTAAAAAGTTGATTCTGCGCCTGATCTCTCTCCGGTCGGATATCCGTCCCATCGGGCTTTGATAATTAAAGAACAGAGAGTGCACCTGTGTCTACGCGTACACTTGTGCACTATAATATCTCCTGCGTTGGCTGATCTCTGGATAGGTTGGCCGCCGTGACTTTCACTTTTACAACTGTCATATCTTCCACAATTACACACCACTTACCCCAGCCGTTCCGCAGGGCGTATGCCGAGCAGTTCATCGCGGTGTGCGACGAGAGTCGGCACGCGGCCGAGCGCCATGACTCGCTGGCCACCACCGACACTGGCGACTCCCACTCGCACGAACACCGCTGAACGCCAACCATCATCAGAGATCATCATCCTACCTATCGGCTATATAAAGGGCCCCATTTAAGACAAACTACCAGAAGGACGCAATTAACTAAAAGCCTACTACCATAGACACTCATTTATACGCCTATCTACCAAATCGAACGCCTAGGGACCTTCAAAAGAGCCTGTTCCTAAATAAAAAGCCTTCAACGTTCATGTTTGGCGGAAATTGCTTAGTTCGTGAGCCGTTTGTTTATTCGCTTCCTTCACGTTAAAAAAATCCTTCTAAAAAGACCGTAAATGTGTGAAATGGATGCCGTCCTGCGTACCGCGTCCATTCTTGCTGGCGTCTCACCAAGCTAGAACTAGTTTTATGGAACCAGCAGATAAGTTAATTTTGATTAAAAAGTTTTATAAATGTAATCACAGACTGGACTTTACAATACTTTTTCAATATTTTTTAAAACAATTGTCACCACAATGCAAATAAGAATCGAAACGAGACATCGACACAACATCTCCACTTTTATATATCTTTTTTAGAAAATAAATATAATATACACAAAAAAAAATATTGTAAAGTACCGGCCAATTTAATTATTTACTGAAAAATTCCAATGCTTTTTAAAGTCAAGGTTTTTTATCTTATATCCTCTAAATGTTGCTATTTTATGGCGGTATAACCTAGAAATTACATTTTAGTCTATGGTCATATTTTATTGGAATTAAAAAGAACAAATTGATGAGATTCTAGTTGTAGAATAAGTATAATCTTAAAAAAAATTAGCCCTTAATTACAACTATTTAAACTTTATTCTTATTTTCCACTTGTATATTTTTAGGTTATTCAAAACATATTATGCCAAACTTAAACTATCTTAAGAAGGTTTGTACATACTTAATTATTAGATTATATTACAATTAAATTACTAATCTCACTGTACTAACATACTACTAAACATTTTTTACTATTTTACTCAGTTTTACTAATAATGTTGCCATTACATAATCGATTTTTTTTATATAACAATCGAACTAAAACCACTTTACTAATGAAATTGTAAATTCGTGTAACATCGTCAAATGTCTGTGTTATTCTCTACTTATAAGATCTATTTATCTAGTTATTAATCACTTGGTTCGTAAGAATAAATTTATTTTTTAATCGTGTCCCGCAAATACAGCCTATGTCATTATACAGATTCACTTGAAGTCATAAACGATTTTCAAGTAGAGGTCCCGTTGCTCGATTGTCATCATATTTATGTAATTAAATTAGGGTGATAGTTTCAGCCTAAATTTTCCAATAAATTAATGATGAGTGCGGCTGTGATCAGCTGGTACGCGAGGCTGTCGACCCTCCCCCACCTCCTACGCCTTCCGTCTCCGTTCACACTGTGTTTCCTCAGTAGTAAATCAATAATTTTTTTTTAAAAAATATTTCGGTTTATATATACTTTATTGTCTAAAGAAATTATTACAAATTTTGGTTATAAGACAAACTTATGATCTAATTTACATATTATTCTTTTGGAGCATGCACTATCATAATAACAATATAAGCGCAAGTCACTATTTTACTATATTATTTAGAATCATAATTAAATAAAAAATAATCGAATACAAATACACAAATACCGAGATAAAAATTGAAGAAATGAAATTAATTAACACAAAACGTATTTTAAGGCAATGAATAATGAAATGGGGGTGAAAAGGTGCTTTTCGTTTTTTAATCTATTGTAATATTTTCCAAAACATGTGACTTTAAATGTTTTAAATGTAGCAGTAGAAGTCGATTCTTTTATTGGTTTTGGTAATTTATTATATAATCATTATATAAAGATATAAAAATATAACATTTACATATAACGTCCTTAAGTATTGACGTCACTCATCACCTATATATAGAGTGTGTTCAAAGATAATCAATTGAAAAAACATGTATTCATATAAATCAACTTCTAAATAAGTCTGTCATATCATAAGATTTTCGTTTGTACATTACGTATTCAAAGTCCCTTGTACCTTATTGGTGTCAAATTCTGCATGTACTGGATAAATAGAGTATGCACAAAGAATACTGCTGATGATGAACTGGGCTTAGTTTAAAAAATAAAAAAAATGTAATCACTTATTTATTTATAACCTATGCTATCGCTGAAGTGTTAATTTACAAAATCATTGTAATTATATTTCTTTTTGTTACCGTGGTGATCATTGAAACTGTTTTAAAGGGATTTTGAGTAACAGAACTGTTCACACCCCTGCTTACATTTCACCAGCAACTAGCGCTCTATGGTTCCTTATGTGTACTCTATAGGATGCAATTGGTTTGTAAATATATTTGTAAGTGATGGCATAATCTAAATTTGCTCAATATTTTATATATATTATATTGTATTTAGTAGTTTTAACATCTGGCAATACTTATACTCTATATTGCCGAGAATTTAAATGGAGTCGATTGGTACCTTTTATACAAATGTTTAAAGCTTGATATCGAAGACGATTTGATGTGATCAGCCTTGATTTTACGGTGTCAACAATTATAAGCCTGATTTAAGCATTGGACTTTGTAACAAAACCCTAGACACAGTATTAAACAAAAGTAATCCGTCCATTAATTTACTTAACTTCGACGAATACGAATTATTTCACTAATATTTCTTAACAATTTCAACTAGGCTTACGATATTATAAAATAAAATTAATAATTGACAAGTTACTTAAGAACAATAACAAAATAATTTCGAATTATGTCAAGGAAGTTTCGAGATTGATTGTGTATATAGGGTTTTCGGTACATCAATGGTTGGAAACCTTAAATTTTGAGGTTATGAGGCAGATCACTAAATACCTAAGCTGTCGTTGCTTAACCATAGATTATATTAATGTACTTTATTGTTACCATAGGCAACACATTTTTTTTTAATTTTCGAATTATACTGTCTAATATTTTTTGGTAAAAAAAAGAAATCTAAACAAAATTATGTATATATTAAATTGCTACTGTATTTAATAACAATCTAATATATTTTTTTTATAAATGTGTCAAACATTAATGTGTATGCATAATGTTTTTTTTTAAATATTTGATATCTAAATAGTTTTTAGCTATAAGTTAGTTATTTTTGTTTATTACACTAATTAGCGATGTAATAAATATTTCATGAAACATAGTGTATTAATATTTTTTTTGTAAATACAGATAAAGTATTTTTGTATTTTTATTGGAATATATTTTTAATTATTATAACTGTGTGAAGTAATGTATGAAAGCGATAGTACGTAAAACGCATATTTATAATTGTAATATATGGTTTGTAACGAAGGAAAATAAATTTTCTTACAATTTTTATATTGTTTTTTCAATCGTCACTCACTTTTTCACATTTTAACCCACTTAAAAAATAAGGAAGGTTCTCAATTCGAAAGTTTGTGTTTTTATGTACGTTAGCGCATATCTAAGCCATTTATGGAGCGATTTTAAAAATTCTTTTTTTATCTTATAGAATATTCTTCCGGAATGGTCCCATAAAATTTTCAAGACAATTAGTTTGGTAGTTTTTCTTTTAAATCAAAATAGCAAAAGTGATTTTATGTATTTTTGCGCGCACCTCCGTCATTCATGAAACAGTTTGAACATTTTTTTTTATATATGATAGAGATTTTTTTTTAATAGTCCCATTAAATTAAAAAAATCAGTTCATTAATTTGTTTTTCGAATAAAAAAACAAAAATTCAGGAATGGTCGCACATATCGCCGCAACTTATGTACTGAATTGAAAAATGTTTTCTTTTATCTCATAGAATATGTATGTTTCACAATAGTCCTAAAAAAATATAAAAATTGGATTAGTAGTTACTTAAAATCAAAGTAACGGGGTACACTTTTAACAATACACTTTTCACAATATTCCTAAAAAAAATTACATTAGTAGTTTGTTTTTAAAATCAAATTAACGGGGGTATACTACAACGTGCACTTTTAAGGCGTTGGAAGTCGGCTTTTGGTGAAAATAAACTTGTTAGGTATGTTAATAGGCCATTAAGTATGTATTTTCCATTCTTTTCCTTGACGTTTATTGCAATCAGCAATTCGTTTATTCACATTATAAAACAATACAAGAGAAAGATATTTTATTTGTAACAAATGTACTAGGTGCCTCGTCAGTCACTAACGGCATTAAAAGCGAGCACTCGATACTCGATTGTCATTATAATTATGTAATAAAATTAATTGCATATTTTTTTATCGAATTTCTTAAGGCACGGTTCTCCGAGCGCACAATGCTAATGCTGCCAATCCGTGTGCGAAAGAAACAACCGTCCTCAAACGCACCGCAATGACAATGTCAGCGATCACGACGCCGCGGTGCGGTCGGAACGGAGCGGGAGCGAATGGTGCCCGAAAATCGTTGATTTTGAGAAAAAAAACAATCTTTTTGTATAATATTGAGAATATTATGACCGACATCGCTCACACCGTCACAGACGCTTATTTTAGTTTGATTTTCTATTCGGTAAATTACGTACAATTTAAATAATATTGGTTTTGAGACGACGAATAGAGATATGTTTGGCATTTTTTTTCTATCGGATAAAGTTTATCCAATTGTATAACGGACTTCCGACGGAGCTAAGAAAAGATTTTAAATATAAGTGGTTTATTTTTTACATTTTTATATTGTAGTATTACAAAATAAAACCGTTTACAAAATCACATTTCTAGGAGAACCCCGCCTTAACATATAAATGAAGTCTCGAGATGATTGGTCAGTATGCTTGCCAAAGGTCGTCATCCGGCCTTTTACGGCACCCCTCCCGGGCCATATCCACCGGTAAGACCAAGCGTTGCGTCATTAATGATTAAACTTTAGATTATTTACTCAGTGGTAAATTAATATTTATTTCCAATATTTTTTTTATGTAAATGAAGACAGACGAGCAGACGGTTCACCTGATGGTAAGTGATCCCGTCGCCCATAGACACACGCAACATCCGGAGAATTACGAGTGCGTTGACAACCTAGGGAATTGGATAGAATAGATTTATTGGATAGGACGAGGAAGGGACTAATGATTTGGAGAGGAAAGGAGTGGGAAAAGAAAAGGTTAGACATGGCCATCCGGCATCCCCAAGTCATGTAAACTTTCTAACTCTACCACCTTAATATTTTATTCTTCACATAGAACGTCCTCGAGTATTAAAAATTACCTGTATAGTAAATATATGTTCGCTTGTTAATGAAGAAAATCATCTAAATCAGTATATAGATAAATAAGCTATGTAAACGGCTAGAGTGCTCAAATTAATGATGTTTTAATGAAATATACCTTTTGTAATATTGTATTTATCAGTCAAAATATTCATTTATATTTAAAAAATAGTGATAGGCAAATTTAATACTAGAAACAAGGACAACTTGCTACCCCAAGCTTTCGTCTACAAAAGACGAATAAATCTTTTATGGGCCAAGGTATACGCATGTATGATAAATCCCACCATCTGTACTGAACCTGCCATTGGACCATATTTAAGTGCAAAATTATAAATACACTTCTGGGTAACGCATTTCATACCGTCGCAGAATACTTTGCAGATTTAAATGCGCGGGATTAATTGTGTTAATACTTACGTAGGTTGTACAAGCTAAATTGTAATAGAGATCGTTGTAAATCAACGTCATTTTAGAAGAGCAACTGCTGAGTCTCTCACCAGAATCTGCCTTCCGAGCTTTTTTTTATCACCTGGTGTTAAGCGATCCCGTCGCCCACGGACACACGCAACACCCGGAGTTGCGTGCGTTGTCAACCTGGGAAATTGGACAGAATAGATTTATTGGATAGGAAGGGGTCGGAATTAAGGATTTGGAGGGGATAGAGGTAGGGAAAGAAAAGAGTAGACCATCCGCCATCACCAAAGACTTTAAAGGCGGCTATAGCTTCATCGCGGACATTAATATTAAATGTGAAATTGTAATACCAATGTAAAATGTTGACGTTTCATAAGAACGCGGAAGCGTCTATGTGAATAGAGATATTTTGAATTTGAATAAAACTCCAATAATTAAAATTGTTTATAAGTATAATACTTTTAAAAAAGTTTATTTCTAAGACAAATTTTATTTTCAAAATCTCAAAACTCATCGTCGGTTAGCGCGGCGGCTCTCTGCAGCTCACTGTCCGAAGAACTCTCCGAGTCTAAGCCCACATCTCTGATGGCTTCATCACCTGGAAAAAAATGATGTGTACAGATCCAGAATTAACCCTTGTGCCGCCCGAGGCACTCGAAAGGTGCCGCTTATTCAATACTATTAATTTCGTGCACATATTTAGAAGATCTAAAGATAATATTCGTTCCATCCATCTATAAGTGAAAATACCCAAATCCATCATTTAATAAAGGCTTTAATATAATCTATTAAGTAATATAATTTATTAAAATTAATCATTAAAGGCATAATAGAAGAGGACGAAGTCTTAGTACGAGAAGAATATCGTGGACAAAAATTAGGAGGACAGCACGGATAAATTAATTCACACGACTAGAAATAGATCGACATATGGACAAATGGTCGCCGACCTCCGGGATGGAGATGGCGCATGAAGAAGAATGAAGGCATAAAGTAAAAAAATCATAAACTGATTATATACAACTTTTTTATTGTTATTTAAATTGCCGAATTCAGATTTTGTTGGATAAGACCTGACCAAGAAACACATTAAGAATTTAGAACAGGAAGGGTTGAAAAAAAAAGGGTAGGAATAACCATCCGGCACACAAAAAAAAATTGCCGCCCCCTAAACATTTGCCGCATTGGGCACTAGCCCTAAGTATGTAGTGTAAATCCGGCGCTGGATGTGTACCTTTAGGTAGAACACAAAACTGCCTAGGAAACCTAATTATAAACTGGAAATCATGAGTTTGAATCCTGCAGGGGGGCAATGATTTTGTGTTGTGTTTTCTTGGCTGACTTAGGGCAATACGGGTGGTAACCCAATTGCCCAAAAAGTAAGATTATCCTTGTGTCAGAGAGGCATTTAAAAAGGCAGTGCCTGTGTAGAACCCCTTTGGCCGTCGTTAAAGGATGTTAAGTTCCCAAACATAGAGTTCCTTTTATCCTATTGGGTTGCGGACATCAGATACCAGTCTCTTTATGTAAAAATTGAAATACAGGTAATGTTTAGTTGGATTAGAAGCCGTAGAGCCGTGTAGACACAATATCTTCAATAAAACAAATTTTTGAGGTGGTAGAGCATGACATCTTTTCACAGCTTTTGCTGCACTTCTACGGTAATCCCCGCCCGGGGAACTACCACCTGCCTTTATAAAGTCAATAAAAAAATAAAGTATGCACGACTTTAGGGGATGCCGGGTGCTCATGTCTACCGTCTTCTTTTCCCACTACTTTCCAAATTCTTAATCCCGACCCATCCTGTTCTATAAACCTGTTCTATCCAATTTCCTAGGTTGACAACGCGCTCGCGACTCTGCGAATGTTGCGTGTGTCTATGGGGCACGGGATCGCTTATTATTAGGTGAACCGTGCTCGTTTGTCTACCCTAACACAACAAAAATTTGACCGGAGAGGTACCACCGTTACACGACCTAAATTATATTACATCCAGGTTCAGAGGGGGATAGCTACTATAACTATGCCCTCTTCTTTTCCCGTTTCATTATATGTCCCCTCATGTTTCTACCTAATCATTAATTCTATCTAAGACACACATCTTCGTTAGGCATGGATGTCCAAGGGCTAGAGAGAAGAAGAAAATTTAGGTAAACTAAAACTATTACTGAACATTAGGTAAGCCAACTGCTTGCTTGTCAATCTCTGTTTTTGATAACTAAGTAACTAAAGAGCAGATGTAGAAAAGGAGTTTTAAAGAAATTAGAAAATTTGACACCAGCCCAGAAACTTGCTTAGTAGATTGAATTCCACTCCATGAATTGATAACGCCAGTCACGTATTACATAACTTTATAGACTTTTCTATCAGTCTTAAATAATATTATAAAAAGGAGCAAAATTCCGATATTAAGGAGCTATTGGAGCATAACAGGAAGAGAATGTTGCAATCCTAAAGTTGTAAAATATAAGTCCAGATGTCAAAAAGTAACCAAAACCCAAGAGGGGGAGAATATTGGTTAGTTTATATATAAATAGTAGGTCATACGAGATAGTTGTAAAACTACATCATTTTAAAAGAGCAACTGCTGAGTTTCTCGCCCGCTCTTCGCAGCACAATCTGCCTTCCGAGCTGGCGGTAGCTCCATCACGAACATTGATATCTGTAAAATTTTGTCGTTTCATAAGAACGCGTATGCGTCTATGTGAATGAAGATATTTTGAATTTGAATTTGAGTGTAGGCGTATAACGAAAGTTGATATTGTGAGTTCTACCGTGAAGTTTTGTTTACGCCAGTGTTCATAGAACTGTACGTGTCTACGGGAAAAGTCATGGAGTCGTTGCCACTTTGTCCTATGGTAAAAGGTCAAAGAAACAACACACAGCGGTTCCTAAACTTCTTTGCTCCATCGCCCTCTTTTTAGGAAAAAAAAATCTAGTGCTCCCTTAAAAAGTTATAACCTAAAATAACAATATCGTCTGGAAGAGCGCTAGTGTCCAATTTAAACCACTGTTTTACAAGGTGGTAGAGCATAACATCCTTTTACAGCTTTTGCTGCACTTTTACGGCCACGCTCGTCCGGGGAAGTACCACCGC
>JAOCPS010000002.1:1788668-1801177 GCA_025505425.1 Graphium colonna | reverse complement strand
TCTGACTGGTGCCTGCTTACATCCAATTATAAATCTTCGATAACAGTTAATTTTACCCCCCCCCCCCCCCCCCCCTCAAGCCTAGTGCTATGGGCCTTGCTTTGTAAACTGGAGGTTGTGGGATCAAATCTAGCAGGGGAACAATAACTTTTTATTGTTTCTTGGTTGGATTAGACCAATGCGGGCTGATCATCCAATTGTCTAAAAAGAAAGATGATCCATGCATCACATGGGCATGTAGTTCATTGTTTATCGGATGTCAAGTTTGTTTAATGCAATTTTTGGTATGGACATTCATTGATTAAATAAGTTATTTTTACAAATGCACTGATCCCAAATACACACACAAAAAGGCTTCATTACATTTTATCCCTTGATATTTTAACCAACTTCAAAAAAGGAGGAGGTTCTCAATTTGGAGTTCCTTTTTTTTGTTCACAATCTCGGCCATTTATGAACCAACTTTTAAAAAATAATTTTTTATCTGATGGGGTATACTACCAAAACAATTCCACAATTTTTTTATAAAAATCAGATTTGCAGTTTGTTTTTAAAATCAAAGTAATGGAGAATATATGTTTCTGAAGTGCACTTTTAAGGAGTATGAACCAAAACCAACATCCTCTTTATACATAAACCATAGTTATTTATTTATTTAATATTTTATTGTCACCTAACATTGAGTTATTAATACTGTAGCTATCTAAGGTTTCTGAGAGTTATGCAAATCTTAGACATTTTGGATTAAACAATTTTATCACAGATTAATAAATAAGTGTGATTTGTCATATAAAATTGAGAGAAAAAAATAAATTTACTTTTTTAGGTTTTTTATTAAATCTTTCAAAATGTGCCTGAGTTTTCCCCATATCCTATCTAGCTATTTAAATGTAAACTACTTATGTAAAAGTTATAATATTGACCTACTCAGCTAAGCATTTTGTTTCCAAGCCAAGGATGTTAAACAGCTCATTAGAGGTCAAGTATTTTAAAACTAGGACAGACTTTTAACTTCATATTACATAGCAAAATGTAAAAATGTTTATTATTTACATTGAAAACAGAGAAACCCACTTCAAAGCCAATGTATGAGTTTAAATACTATATTTAAATGAAGAAGAAGAATATTATGTAATTTAATTTTATACAAAATGAACTGTATTGTGGTAAGAAAACAAATCATTTACTTATTGTTATTATTTATTATTATAATGTAAAACAATTGTTTTTTTCAGTTATTTTGCTTTAAGAAGAAACTATTTAAGTAATTTCCATGAAAATTATATAGGACCTTTTAGTTATATCCTTTAAAATATAGAAAGAAATTTGAAAATTGGTTTATAACTTACAGAGAAATCATCTAACATAACTATATCTAATTTTGAAGTCTGTTTAAATATATAGAAAAAATATATTGATTGCAAAATAATGATGATTGTAAAAATTTTTTGGCTTTTCAGGTTTACACAGTTTCAGTAAAACAGGACATGATCATGTGAATAATTTTTAAGGTGTTATGTTAGATGAAAGTGAGATATATATAAATAACAAGTATATAAAAAAAGAAGACTTAAAAGTAAACCAAATATCTGATAATATTTGGCAAAATAAAAAACTTGGATAGATACATTCTATTTCAACATTATATAGTTTTGCATGCATTTATTGCCTAGATTGATCAAAACCTTACATATAAATTAATATAGTATAGGACTGTTCTGTTTTATAAATAGGTTAAACCAATCTAGTAAAACTTATTTAATTTGCACTAACTTTTGGCCAATGCTTCTTCAAGTCAAAGCCAAAATGCATTTGTTATTAGGTTCATAAATGTTTAGTCACATGACTGATTTTCAACTAACCCTGATCTTCAAGACCACGATAAAATATATACCAAAGTCATTTAACTAGGAAGGATAAAACATATAAAAAGTATGGAGTAGTAGTGTAGAAAAGCCACACATTTTAATAGTGTTACTAAGATAAATACTTACTTAGAAGTATATTTAATACCGTCTCCGCAATAATTGGCAAGCACTGTTTAAAAAACTGTCTTCTCAAAGCGTAGCCCACACAAACAACCTATCTAAATCGTATCACTTGTAATGCTAGATAGTGTTATCTTTACCACATTAGCACAAAGACTCGATTCCCACTTGAATACCATTGACGTCACAAAACAATACACTACACAAACAAATAAACTGAGCCTGGATGACGACCCAAATTTAAGACGAAAACGCGATTAATCAGTGACCAAAAAGTTAATTATTTTCGACTTGTGTTTTTACAAGTCTGAGAAAGACTTAGACCTTCAACAGTTCGTAGTGTAAGAAATCATGTCGCGGTCGTATTGATGAATAAAATAATAATGACGAGGACAAATTGATGCAACATCGTAAACTTACCAAAGAGTGCTGATGGGATAGTACTATTTAAACTAACTTTTCCTTATCTCGACTTCGTCAGCGTAAAAACGTATCACACATTATATTGTAATCACTTATCACAACACTATATCACACGATTTACTGTTAAATTTTGTACAATTCCAGTCTAAACAAAACAATTTTTGACGAATTGACAAAATCGTCTCATTCATGACAAATCAACATGTCCTCCAACAGTACATCCGGTCAAATAGAAGATACGTAATTAGTTTCTGCTGGATTTTAAATTTATAATTAATTTCTTACATATGTTTATTTCAAACTAATATTTTAAAAATATTTGAATATGTTTATTGTAATTAATTCATTACATTGCGTTACAACAATTTTAATATGAAATGCTAAACTACGTAACTTCCTATAATTTACAGTTATAAAATACGTCATTTATGTAAATTAAATATTACTTGAAAATAACTATTCTTTTATTTACATCTTCAATATAAGAAAGGAAATAAAACGTTAAATATGTGTTACTTATCACAAAACAAATAAAAATTACAGCAAAAGGTATAATGGAACGTATATTTTTAGTGTTACAAGAACGAAAAACCGTTTTGAAATGCACTATAATCTTAATAGTTTAGTTTAATTAGTACCGTAAAATGGGGTGAATAGATAAAATTTGAAACGTGGTTCGATTTTCTTTAAACCTTATTCGCATGCACATTGCACGCAAATATTTATTGATTATATACGCAATGCAGTAAATAAATCCACTGATCTTCTTAAAACCTACGAAAACATGCCAAATGTCTATGCACCCCGTAGTGGGGTTGAATAGCAACGGGACAGGGGTCAATGAAAAATATAACAAAACACCTATATTTTTTTTTGTCGGAATAGGCACATAGGTGCAGGCACCTTTTACTAATGGATTCGGTTGGGTCACGGCGGATTCAAAGTAGTGGTGCGATGCCAACTTCAGGAATTGAGTAATAGTGGGAAGCTCTAGATCAACGTGTAAGTCTAAATTGCGCATGAACCAGGGTGCTCCCGTGGCCCTGCGCATGAATCGATTTTGAATGACCTGAAGTCGGTCTATCTGTCGCGGATTTACGTGTGCGAACACCGGACACGCGTAATGGTAAGTTACCATTGAAAATATGAGTACATACCAAAAGTACTGCAAGTATTGATTGCGTTCAAAACCGTTTCGAAATACTGTAGCGTTGTAAGTAAATAATGATACATTATTGTAGCGCAGTTGAACTTTTCAAACTTGAGTAGATTGTAATTATTTCTATAATTTTTAATAAATTCCTACCAATTGTATATGTAATATAAATGCAAGTTTATTAATGCGAATGACTAATTCATGCCATTTGTTATTGAGTCGTTAGGCCCGTTGGATCCAAGGACCAATGAATTTTGTGAAACCATTCTTGAAACAATAAGAGCGGCTGGTTCTCTCGCAGACTAAGCTACAAAATGCAATAAGTGTTGTTAGCACCGACTTCCGTGGAGTTGTTTATTAGATATGTATAGTCTATTGAATTTGGGCAACACGAATAGCAAAAAATATTTCGCATTCATTTGAATCGAGAAATTAATGTCATTTCACAAATGTAAATTGTAACGAACAATATTCTTAAATAATAGGTAAGCAGCAAATAACTACTGTGTAAAACTATAATGGCAATATACACTTTAACACGTTAAATACCGCATGTCCACCGGTGGTTATTCCGCAACACCATTACTGTTTACATGTTGGGGCCGGGTGATCACCCGTGTCCACTAACTGTAATAAATCTCCCCTAGATTTATTAAATAATGTCTACGTCAAATAATTGTTCACTAAAACACATTTAAAAATTATATACGTAATTTACAAAAAGGTGCCGGAGCCTATGCGAGAAATAAGATTTATCAATGCGGTATTCAACGTGTTAAGTACTAGCCAAGTAGTTTTTTAAAAAATCTTTTTATTTTTGAACCATTTATCTGGTCGTCTTTAAGCATAATGAGATATTATTAAATTGATATTTTATCGTGTTTTAAATTGGAATTCTGATAAACTGTTTAGAGGGACGTTTTATTTTGGTAACACTGAATTTTTACATTTTATTTTGGTAACATTATCATGTCAGAGTTGACGTCTCAAAATAAGCTGTCGCCGTAGGTATTGTTATTTGTAAAGTTTATAGTTGTAAAATTTTTAAAATGTGGTTTTTGACTTCTCAGCACGATGTCAGAACAATGTACATTTTACCTCAAAATGAAATTATTATTGGCAGAAGTGTTGATGCACAAAATTGTAACTTCGCCATACCAGACGATGCGTCGATTAGCAGGAAACATTCATGTCTATCAGTTTCCAATAATATATTGTATTTGCAAGATTTGGGTTCTAAGTATGGAACTTTTGTGAACAAATCCTCAGAAAAGTTAGAATGTAATCTCAAACAAAAACTAAACGTTTATGATTTTGTTAAGTTTGGTAAATTAAATAGCGAATGGAAAGTACAGTATATTAATCTAACTTCATGTTCGTCAACATTAAAAGGTGAAAACTTACAGAGCTTAAAAATGAATCTAAACAAACTTGGTGGCATGTTAAAGAATGATTGGGATGATTCTTGTGCATATTTAACAATGCCATCAATCACCTTAACAATAAAAGTAGTATTAGCTTTGGTACAAGGTGCTCATATTGTTACCACAGAATTTTGGAAAAAGTGTGTAGAAGCTGTTACCCGTTTTAATCCCTTACCTGAACCTAAAAATTACACTCCACAGATTGTAGAATCTACACTTAACAAAGAAATGGTATCCTTTTTGCCCAATGACAGTAGAAAGACATTGTTTGCTGGTAAAACAGTTATATTCTTTTCAAGAAGGCAATTGGATATGTATAAGAATATTCTTGTAAATAGCTCTGCATCAACATTATTGCTCAGTGAATCTAAGATGACAATGTCTACGCTTTGCAATGATAATATTATTGTCATTCAATACAACTTGACCTCAACAAGTCAAGAAACACAAACCCAGAAAAATCAAATAAATGAAATAGTAAGCTATCTAAAAAGTAAAGGTAAAAGGGTAGTGGCAGATGCTGAAATAGGCTTAGCAGTTCTATATTGTTCCCTCACTAAATATTGTAATCCAGGCTTTCATTTTTCATCTGAAGTAATTAAACAGACACATGATGTTTCTGAAAAGTCTACTAATATATTGGCTCAGGAATCCGAAGAGCCAGTTACTAATATTTTGAAAAAAGAAAAAGTTACAATTGATGAGAGTTTAATTTCCAATGAACCTTCAAACAAAGATGATAGTACTACACTGAAAAGAAAATGGAGTGAGGATGATAATGATGTAAGCTCAAAAAAGAAGTTGAATGCTGAGAATGAAAAAGAGAACAGTAAGGATGTTAGTACAAATAAAAGAGTATTTGATGATACTGAAAATATTAGTAATCCATCTAAGAAAATGGCATTGGATATTAATAATGAAGACAATTCTTCCTTTGATCTTATGCCATCAACTTCAAAGGGCACTACCATTGATGATGTAAAAAACAAATTAAACTTATCAAAACCTTTAAAGAGGAAACAAGAGTTAATTGATGATGAAGATGACAATTTATTCAATTTTGTTGAAGATAATCCAAAACCTACCAAATTATTTAAAGAAGGAGCTAAAGACAATGATAAATTAAGCACATTCACTGAATCAAGTGTCACGAAAGAAGTAGAAGAAACAAATATTCATGATGATGATAAGTTTAACATAAGTGCATTAAGAGGTATTAAGCTTGAAGAACTATTAGAGAGTAATTTAAAAATGGAATGTAAATCTGTTAGGAGTGTGACTATAAAAACTGAAGACATATCGGATGTAGATGGAAAATTGAATGATCTTGATTTAGGATCTACAACATTGAACTTTAGAAACGATTTAATTGTCAAAAAGGAAGCTCATGAAATAACTTTGGATGACAGTAGTAAGGTTAAGAATTTCAAAAAATTCCAAAAAGTGTGGCCAGTGAAAATGCAAATCAGTATTATTCCCAAGTCATCAACAAGTACAGTGCATCTTGATGAGTCTAGCAGGAAAAGCAATTTAATGAGTGACCCCTTGTAAATAACATTGTATTCTATGTTAATGTAAATTATGGAGCTGGTTAAAATATGTAACAAAGTGTATAACATTTCCAATTGGTTTAATGATTCAATATACATAATAAAACAGGTGTCTTATTTTTTTTTGTATATTGACATTTATACATGTTATTCGTCTCCACTTGCTTCTTCCAACTCAACTTCATTGTCAGTTTCAATTGCTTCTTCCTCTTCTTCAACATTTCTGGAACAAACATTTTATATTTAAGAAACTTGAATAGAAAAAAATACAACCTAATGCATTTTAATAAAATAAAAATATTGCAATTTACCCTTCATTAGATTTATTTTGCTTTCTTTTAACATGAACTGTTCCATCAGGAGCTACCCTGACAGTAGCATTAGTCTGGGTTGACAACTCATCCTCCAAAACGGCAAAGTGTTTAGGTTTAGTGTGTGCTAACTTTGGATCTCTTACAGCATTTGATGATCCTGTAATTAAAAGAGGAAATTTTTGCTTATACAATATTGTTGACAACTGTAAAAAGTTAATGTGATCAACTAAATTACTGTTTTACTAATAATATAAACATTTTTTTAAGTAGAAAGTAAAACATGGTGACTGGTGAATTATTTTTAACAGTTGAAAACTATCTGTGGGGATCATATATGAAAAATAATATTATAATTAAAATATTAGTTTACTACTGAGTAAACAAAATCTAAAGTTAAACAATTAATTACACAATTCATATTTTATCCTAGTGGACTTAGTATAGCCAGAGTGACGGGGACGCCTGTCAAGCATGCAGACGATAGGGCGCCAAGCTGAGTTTCAGAACTACTAATTGGAAAATTGGCCGAAAGCTATGCCTCAATATATTATGTTATAGAATATAATTTTATTACAAAAATATGGTGACAATTGAGTACAGAGTGCTCTCCTAACATTAGACACCATGTATGTATATTGTTTGAAAGAAATTGGTTTTTGATCTCTAATTTGTTTGCATGCTTCCTCTTATATAATTCTATTAACTACTAAATATTATTACTATTTAATACTTACTCAGAGTTAGATATAATGGCAATGATGGGGATAAGGGTAGTTTCAAATTTATTGCCCGAATATTGGCTTCCCCACCAGGGTATCTAGTTTTGAGTTGGTTAACTAGAGACAATATATTTTCTCGAACATCTGTGACTGGCATTGCAGAATGGCCCACTAAAATGGTAGATGTGTGACCTTCATTCAAACGTAACATTGCAGTCCTAAGACCAACACCAATGTCCCGTTTTAATTTTTTTTTCTCATTCAATTTGACTGGGATCAACATGTTGTGCTTTTTGAAAAACATTTTGCCAAGTAAATGTGAAGCATGGGTCAAAACTCTTGTGTCTACCATAATAAAATCGTGCTGGGTCAAAAGCCTGCGTTTTAATTCAAACTGGTCATATTCCACTTTAAGTTGTCTTAATGGCAATACTGTTTTTACCTATGAAACAATGGTGTTATATTAAAAAATTGGATATAAAATACCTTTTGTTTTTAGAAGTGAGTTTCATTTTATAAATTTATAGCTTGAAAATTGGTTATATTTCTATTCAAATTTAGAATATATATATTTACATAGATAATTACATGCTTTTATGAAAGATTGAAGTTTAAGGTACCAATTGTAATGCAAATACTGTTAAGAATAAATCGGCAAAATACTTGACAGTTGCTCTTTAAAAAATATTGATTTACAATGTTGTAACAGTCATGTTTTTGCCCATCTCAGTACCAAGAGAAATAATTCCACACATTTTTATAATAATAATATTCTGCAATGTTTCAATATATTTTAGTTAACAGTTTTTTAAATTTTACTTTTAAACTGATTTAGAAGCAGATACAATATAAATGTTATTTATTAGAGCTTCTTTCAGTACAACAGTACTTTATAACTTACTTCAGAAACACCAGCTTCTTTAAGCATATCCTGCCAATGGTCAATTGTAGGTTCATGATCAATTTTCTTTCCTTTTTTTATATCTGGTGTTATTAGACAAACTTCTGCTGTCGATAAAAGTGTACTATGTGGTAATATACTGTAAGTAATAGAGGTTATATTAAGTTAATAGGAAATCTTAAAGTATGAGTCAAATCAATGTAAAGAAATTTTTATTCATAAAGAATTGTAGTTAATAAGATATACACGGGTAAAGCAAAATTTATGGCTAACCTGTACAATTTACACAATCGTTTTGAGAGTTGAAAATTTTATGTTTGATAGTTCTTAGAACGCAAAAGCAAAAATTAGGTTAGAAGTGGATGGCAATTGCCATTAACATTGAGGTTAGATGTACTTTTGGTAATTTTTTCCTTCTGGGACACTTTTGTTATACCAATATTATTAATTAATAGAAAATATTAATTCATTAGACCTGTGTATAGCGAAATTTCTATGCAACACTTGGTTTAACAGAAAAAAATATATAAAGTTTATAATTTGTAGTATGGACAGCTGCCATTTTTGATATCTAATCACAACATATGTAAATATTATATATAGGTAATATTTCCATTTAATTGAAATTTGTAATAAATTTAACATTAAATAATTTTGTACCAAATTAGAACACAAAAGTAAAAAAAATAGGTTAGAAGTGGATGTGAATGGTGATCGTTATTCGCTTCAAGGTTAGGTAGACTTTTTTATTTTTACACAAAAATCTTGTAGTTTATAAATCTATGTAAGCATTAAATCAATTACAAATTTCGACCATTTGGAAATATTTCCTATGTATAATAATTACATATGTTGCAATAGGGTATCAAAAATGGCAGTTGTCCATACAATTTACAAAATTTATTTATTTTTTTCAAACCAAGAGTTGCCTAGAAATTTTGCTATACACAGGTGTAATGAATTAATATTCTCTATCAATTAAAAATATTAGCAAACTAAAATAGCAAGTGTATTAGAAGGAAAAAATTACTACACTTTTTTTATTTTGCACAACAATCTTGTATTTAAAAAAAATAATATACAGTTCTTACAAATTAACTGTAAATCATTAGTTTTTGAATAAAAAAATAAGTTCATAATTTGTATGCTTCCTAACTCCTCATGGTACTAGTCTACCCTAGCTCTAGAGTGCAATTTAAAAGCGCGGCGCCAGAAGTTCACATAGAAGGTACTAAACGAAATTAGTGCACGAGAGCTGAAGGTCGAGTGTATTTACTAAAAACTGCGACGAAATTAAATATATGTTCATTAAATAACTCACAATTTAATATTTCCTTTACTGCTAGGTATTTTGATGCATCGTATTTCTACAAAAATAGGTGTTTCAACGCCAAAAATAGAGTTTTTTTTACTACCATTTGTAGTAAGTTTTAAAAGAGCACTCAAGCACAAATCAACAATTTTTTCGGTAACGTATACTGATGGCATTACATATTTTTCTTCCTTCGAAATGGATTTTGTTTCAGTTTTTTTATTAATAGTGCTTTCGTTGAGATTTTCTACAACCTTCTTAACTTTTTTCTTTGCAGTTTTAATATTGGTCTTTTTTATTAGTTTTACCTTAGCCTTAATTTCTCTTTTTACTTTTGACTTAGGCTTCACGGATACCATTATGAGGTATTATAAATTATAAATGCTTATCTAAAAAATTCGCAGTACGCGTGTTTTTATTTAAAATGCAGGTTACTTTAAATTGTATTGACGGACCGGAACAGAAACATGCACAGTTGACAATTGACAGATAGAACATGTGCAGGAAATTGTTTTATGGGAATAGGGCGCACTCTGAAATACGTTGCATGGACCCGTTATGCTACGAATTGCGCTTATATAGTTGTAAAATTTGCAAAATCAATTATTTGCTCTGCGTTGGTACTATTTTACTAAGAAGTTTATTGTTATTATTATGTGGGAAATAAATAGATTTTTTCTCGTCTGGCTTACTATTATTATTATTAATTATTTTATTTTTTATTTAACAACATTTACCTACATGCATATACTATAGCTTATACCGACTACCCCCCAGCCGACCAAAGTAATTAAAAAAATATATAAAAAATGTGGGGATATAGTTCTCAATTTACACATTTCAAAAATATAAATAAAAGAAATTGCACACTACTGAATTTGTCATAATTTTCTTTAAGATTTACGAAAAATTACTTTTTTGAAACACCGATATATCAATTAATAATGCATATTTCGACGATGTGATTGCTTAAAAAAATTGCACATTTTCTAAAATAATTTTCTCTTTTCATAGATTTTTGATAAGTTTGATAATATTTAAGGATATGCATAAATATTTCATCGGATCAATATCCGAATACTAGATGCTAATTCAATTTAATATTGGCTAAAAGAATATTTGTCTCTAATCAAGCATGCAATCATTGCTTTAGCAATTGTTTTTGTTATTAATCACCGGCAATTTTTAATGCTGTTCGTCTAACGGATGTTCTTCTAAACACTATTTACAGTCATGTCTGGAAATTTGGAAGAATCGAGAGAAGCAGACGAAGTATATTTAAAAATGTTGTAGTATACAAATGATTTGAAAATGCAAAAAAAATGCGAAAACATTTATCCTACTGTACAAAAAGTTATATATAACCTCGTACATGGTAAAGAAGTTAAAGTTATGTAAAATCAATTAGTCTGATGTGCTTTAAAATCCAAGACCACTTAATGTATAATGTGGTAATTAAAACAAATAAAAAACAATCTTAAACTATAACAAAAAACGAGAACGATAACTTGACTAATTATTTTATCTTATTTATTGGATGTAGCGAATAGGTGATATAGCCAGCACTTTGAACGATCAAATATAATATAACTATCGCTGCTGCTATTATTTATTTGAGCTAACGTTCAGATTTGAAAAAACGCGCTCGTGTCAACACGCACGTGTTGTGTTGTTTAAAAAAATCGTTTGACGATACACAATCAGTATTAAAAATTACTAGTAATTTATATCAAAAAATTCTTAAAGCATTGATTGCATATTTGATTAGAATAAAATACTCTTTTAGTCAATATTCAATTAAATTTGTATCTAATATTCGGGAAAAATTGATCCCGTGAATTTGAAATTTATGCATATTATTAAATAATTATCGAACTTATCGAAAATCTATGAAAAGCGCAAATTATTTTAGATAATGTACAATTTATTTATGCTATCACATCGAAATATGCATTTTTAATTGATATATCGGTGTTTCAAAAAGAAATTTTTCGTAAATCTTTAAAAAAAATATGACAAATTCAGCGTGTGCATATTTTTTTATTTATATTTTCGAAATGTGTAAATTTAGAACTATATCTCCACATTTTTTTACTCTTTTTAAACTATTTTGTTCGGCTGGGAGGTAGTCGATATGGCTAAGTATCTCACGAAACCCATACTAGGGAATGCCCGTGTCATGGGCATCAGTTCAAAATGATATAACATATAAAGAATGTAAAATTTATACGGATGCGTCAAAAGGAACCATCAGGGTAGGGCTGCTTTTTTTCCAAAACATAAACTACAGAAAATGCTTCAAAATTGTAGCAGAAATTTCTGTCATGTCTCTGGAGCTCATTACTATATGTCCAGCTTTGCTTTATGCATCTAATCAAAACCTAAGTAAATTTAATTAGAATCGTTACTTAGCAACAATAGATCTATTAGGTTGTTGATTTTCGATTCTGTCAAGCAAGAAAAATAAGTATACTTGTTCTGTTGTTTTAATTTATTATATTGAGTTTATTTGTGTTCAAAGCATTTTCTCATTTACTTCTGCGACAACCACCTCCTCCAATAGGTTATGGGTTTAATAGAAATGGAGCTTTCGAAAATTCAAATTGTGAAATTTAACGGCCACAATTGGGTACCATGGAAGTACGGGATGGTAGCCTTGTTGAGAGGTATGGACGGACTCATGGATATTGTGGAAGGTAAAACACAAAGGCCAACTAGACCC
>JAOCPS010000002.1:1770287-1788568 GCA_025505425.1 Graphium colonna | reverse complement strand
AAGTCGGTTAGAAGGTGCTTATTTTCACGCTGCACACATACAAACACACACACACACACACACACACACACACACACACACACACACACACACATACACATGTTCCCAAATACTATGTCCATTTAGATAAAAAAATAACTTTTAAAAACAGTTGATGATCGGCGGAGATACGCACGAACGCATTTAAAAGTATAGAAATATCCGAATTGAGAACCTCCCCCTATTTTGAAGTCGGTTAGAAGGTGCTTATTTTCACGCTGCACACATACAAACAGATCGCCTCAAAGATAGAAATATTCAGCCTTAAAAGCGGACGTAAACAACGGCGGCCTTGCGCCTACATTTGCGCATGAACATTGTTTTGGCGAGGAAAATCACTACAGGCAGAACAAATTCCAAACGTAAGGGCAGCAAAACACATGCCTGTACTAATTTTCACAGAGAATTACAAAAACCTACTTTAAACGCCTCAAAAGTGCACTTTCGAAACATATCTTCGCCGGTACTTTGATTTTAAAAACAAACTACTAATCCGATTTTTGTTAAAAATTTGTAGGACCATGGAAGTGTAGGGTACACTTCCATGGTCATCAGATAAAAAAATATATTTTCAAATCGCTTCGTGACTTGCGGAGATATGTGCGAAAGTTCCTAAATTATGTTATTTTTATTTAAAAAACAAACTAATGAACCGATTTTTTTAGGGGACCATCTACAAAGAGTGCTCTATCATACAAAAAAAGAATTGTTGAAACTGGGGTTCATAAACGACGGAGATACGCGCAAAAATATAAAAAATCATTTGTGTTATTTTGATTTAAAGGAAAAAACTACTAAACCGATTTTCCAGAAATTGTATGGGACCATTCCGGAAGAATAACCCTATAAGATTTAAAAAGGTTTTTTATAATCCGTTAATAAATGTCGGAGATATGCGCAGACGTACATAAACATACATAAAAAAACAAACATTCGGATTGAGAACCTTAGCCCCTTTTTTGAAGTCGTTAAAAATGGAATAGTAGCGGGCATGCTTGTTAAGGCGATGTTTGGCAGCATTAGCATTGTGCGCTTGGAGAATCTCGCCTTAAGAAAGAACCGTCCTCAAACGCGCCGGAATGACAAGGACAGCGATCACGACGCCGCGGTGCGGTCGGAACGGGGCGGGAGCGAATAGTGCCGTGAAATCGTTGATTTTGAGAAAAAAACAATCGTGTGGTATAATATTGACAATATTATGACCGACATCGCTCACACCATCACAGACGCTTTATTTTAGTTTGATTTTCTATTCGTTAAATTACGTACAATTTAAATAATATTGGTTTTGAGATGACGAATAGAGGTATGTTTGGCATTTATTTCTATCGGATAAAGCTTATCCAATTGTGTAACGGACATCCCACGGAGCGGATTGAGAGGTCAGTTTTTTTACATTTTTATAATGTAGTATTACAAAATAAAACGGTTTACAAAATCACATTTCTAGGAGAACCCCGCCTTAACGGCATGTGCAAGTTATTGGCGCGATGTGAGTAGATGTGCAAGTTAAACTTGCATGCCTGTTTCACAGGCCACGCGACCCCGCCCTCATGTTGCGTGCCAGCAAAAGAAACGAAATCAAATGCTGTGCTCTCTACTTGTATACATATAGGTGATCGGTGAGTTACCTTCAAAATTTTAGGATGTTATATATGGGAATGCTATTTAAAGAATAAATGTAATATTAAAAGTAAATATAATAAAAATAGACCACTAAGTAAACTTAATCGAAAGTTGAGTAATTATTTACGAAAGCTGTGTTTATTTGTAAAATTTGTTATCTTACGGCGTGTGCCGAGCCGTTTTCGGGTCAATGTACTGCGCCAGCTGGCCATCTGTTCGCCGCCGGCATCGTATCCACGCTTCATCTATTTATTTAAAAAAAAAACGTCCGTAAACTATGCCCCTAATTTTATAACATATGATAACAATCGAGTGCCGAGTGCTCACCTTTAATATCGTCGGTGAGTCACCAATCATCTTGTACACACGTTAAAGTGTGTGCATGTAACTTTTGTACGAGTGTGCCAGCTACAAGCATGTGTATTCCCGCCTTAAACCAACAACGACACTCATATTTATAAATGCTACACATACGCGAGAAAGGCACATTTAAATTGTGCAACGTGCACACTCTCGCAAACAATATCTTGGCCTACATCGAACGCAACTAACGCTGTGCATGCACGTTTGTTTGTTTACTTGTAACATTACAAATAAGCCGATTATTGTAAGATTTTAAAAATGTACAATGATATTGTAAAGCTGAAGGTGTTTGATTGTTTGAACGCTCTAATCTCAGGTACTACTGGTCCGAATTGAGTAATTGTTTTAGTGTTTTTAATTTTTTAAATCGGCTAAACATACAATACATAATATAATATTTTGAATAAAAAACAAACTGGTAAACCGAGTTGTCTGTGACCATTTCGGAAGAATAACCTATCAGATAAAAAAGATTTTTTAAAATCCTTTCATATTTGACGGAGATACGCGCAAACGTGATAAACAGAAACATATTGAAAACACTCCTACTTTCATGAAGTCGGTCAAAAAAGACGACGCCGTTATTTGGTTAAACGAAAGAGAGCATAAAAGCCGAATAAAAAAACACATAGATAAATTATACATGAATGATTGTCATCATATTTATGTAATAAAACTAAGAGCACAATTTTAGCCGAAATTTTCTAATAAATTAATGAAGTGTGGTTCTAATCACCATGTACGGGCGAAACCTTCGAACCCTCGCCTTCCGTCCCGCTCCGGACATGCCGTGTCGACTGGGATGAGCACGAGTTACGTATGAATTTTTTTTTAACTTTAGATTATGTTTACTAAGTGGACAAATCAATATTTATTATTAAAAATATCGTCCTGTATAATACGATAAAATAAAATTCTTATCTTTTCTTGAATTTCTTCTGTGCACCTCCAAGTTTTCTGTATCACCCTATGGTTAACTGGGAGATAATGCCTTCGGCATTAAGTCCGCCATTGGACATATTTTGTGCATAAAGTAGAAAATAAATACAGTGCAAACTCCATGTAACGTCACTCAATTTAACGACAAACTCCCTAAAGCGTCAACATTACATGGCTTTGATTGGTTTAGCTTGCCTTCCATACAATAATATACTCTTTCCATTTCACGACAACATTTATAAATAAAGTCGGCATAAAATAAACTATGCATGACTTTTCTATTCCCACTTCTTTCCCCTCCAAATCCTATCCAATAACTCTATTCTATCCAATATCTCAGGTTGACAACGCACTCGCAACTCTCCGGATGTTGCGTGTCCTTGGACGACGGGATCGCTTACCATCAAGTGAACCGTCTGCTCGTTTGTCTTACTTTTTACAAAAAGGACTCGTATAACGTCATAAAATGTATAGTCCCTTTAATGTCGTTATATAGAGTTTACACTGTAAATAAACAAATAGTAGACCCGTGAGTAAATGCCAGTGAATTAATCAATAGATAAGCATCAATGACCCCACATGTTATCTAGATCAAAAGGTCGAC
Source organism: Graphium colonna (assembly GCA_025505425.1). NCBI lineage: Eukaryota > Metazoa > Arthropoda > Insecta > Lepidoptera > Papilionidae > Graphium > Graphium colonna. Next base: position 1,784,997 of record JAOCPS010000002.1, on the reverse strand, counting down.
GACCTTTTTTGGCTGTGGGTCAAAATCAACCAAAATATGAACGCTGAAGCCATGTCAGCATAACATTTTCTTGAGACAACTTTAAGCAAATAAAAATATTTATTCATAATAAAAGTGATTTGCCATGGTTGCTCAGTGTTCGAGCGCTAGCCTTCAATTCTGTCTACACGAGGCGAACCTGAGTTCGATCCCCGGCACCGATGAAATTATTAATTTTCTAACTGCAATTTGAAGTGCAGACTTACTACGTGCTCTGCAATGAAGGAAAACTTCGTGAGGAAACCTGCATATATAAAAAATAACATTTCCGAGATATGTGAAGTCCGACAAACCGCAGTGGGACCGCGTGGTGGACTATGCCCTTTGCGAAGAGGAGGCCTTTGCCCAGCAGTGGGACAATTTAAAAATAGACTGTTACTTTACTATTTACTAAAAACGTGCTTGTAATATTTAAGTAATTAACGAATTTTATTATTTATTTTTGAATCTTATACACTGATGTGGGTCACACAAAAACAACAAATGGGTCACTTAGTGACCCGAGTCATAGTTTGCCGATCTCTGCTTTAGACTTCGAAGATATAATAAATACAAACTAACAATAATACAAATCGCGTTGTGTAGGTATACAGATTTAATCAGCTCCCATTGCTCTAATCAAACCGAGAAATGGCAACACAAAGTTATATTATATATTAGTGTTTATTTAAAGTATTCGAACCACGACCTCAGGTTTACAAAGCAAATGCGCATACCACTAGGCATTAGGGATTCTTCTATATACACAACGAAACCTACTGTTAATTGCGTAACCAATAAAGACCTGACCGAATTTCGGTCACGGCGGCTAATAGTAGATTAGAGAGATCGCCAACTGCATAGGAGATAATATAGTGCACAAGTGTACGCGCAGACACAGGTGCACTCTCTGTTCCTAACTCTCAAAGCCCGATGGGCCGGATATCCGACACGACCGGAGAGATATCAGGCGCAAGACCGACTTTTTACATGCCCATCCGACGCATGGATCATCTTTTCAGGCAATCGGGTGATCAGCCCGCATTGCCCTAATCCAAGCAACAAATAACGACACAAAGTTATTGTCCCCCAACGGGATTCGAACCCACAACCTCCGGTTTATAAAGCCAGGACCCATACCACTAGACTACGGACGCGGTCCTGTACTGTTATTTACATATTATTATTTATTATTACGCGAATAAAATTGCGTCATAAATTATTTCAATTCGTGCAATAGCATTATTATTTAACGGACTAAGGCAACGCATAAATTACAATAAAGCTTTCCAGAACGCAAATTAGGAATGCTATAAATATTTACGTGTTACATATCGAAAAATCTTCCGCGAAACGAATCGGTTCGAGCGAGCGTTTTATCGATATTTCCAAGTGTTGCATCACCCGCCATATTGTGTGACATACGCCATTTTGGCTTCCACAGATAAGCAAATCGCACAGAGTAACACACTATGCTATATTGGAATGTGCACGACAATGACCTCGAGATGTCAAGATCCGTCAAAATGTACGAATAGCAACAAGAATATTTGCAAAAGAAAACTATTTTTTTAGTTAACAAAAATTATGTGCGTGATTATGAGTATATTGTAGGTTCACTGCACCCTTCACGTTTTTAATCGACTACAAAAAATAAGTAGGCTTTCGATTTCAACGTTTCTATTTTTTTTTTGTTGATAAAAATCCTTATCTACATAATTACTCTAGCGGTAATGTGAGTAGAATCGGCGAATTAAAAAGGATAAAAAAAAATACTAAAATTTAAAAATTATTTTAAATAATGTTTATTTTGTTCAATAGGAATGTGCACGACAATGACCTCGATATGTCAGAATGTACGGATAGCAACAAAAATAACGTCCATAATTATGACCATTTTGTAGTTTTTTTTTTTTACATGGCACCTAATTTAACATTTTAATCGATTTTAAAAAGGACGAGGCTTCCTATTTTAACGTTCCTATTTTTTTGCGCATACCTCCGTCATTGATAAATCGATTTAAATTTTTTTTTTCATCTAAATTATTACTCGATCAGTGGTATCAGCGAAAATGGCGAATTAAAAAACGCTCTCTAAAAATAAATACTATTTTAAAAATATCTGTTTCACTGACCCCGTATATTTTATAATTTGACTACGACGCTACAATATGGCGCGGGGTCATGCATATTCTTTGTCGACTCGCATAGTACGCCGGTGAGCTGTTTTGGCGCCTATTTACCGGCCACAGATTAGCGAATCGCACAGAGTAACAACGCAAATGCCACTCACATTGCACTATCATATTTTATCTGTGCAGTGTGTAAATACGCGCCTATTTTTATGACTATATTTGTTTACATTGTAAGTTCATTGATATGAATTTGTTTACTGATGTATTAAAACGGCAATGTTTGAAAAAACATATTTTAGCAGACTTCAAAAAAGGAGGAAGGTTCTCAATGCGAATGTGTATATATTTTTTAAATCTTTTATTCACATTTGCGCATATCGGACATTTATGAACCGATCTTAAAAATTCTTTTTTATCATATAGGGTATTCTTCCCGAATGGTCCCATAAAATTTTCAGGAAAATCGGATCAGTAGTTTTCCTTTTAATTAAAGATAAAAAAATTTAGGAATGTTGGCGCATATCTCGTACACTTACGAACTAATTTATTTTTTTTTATCTGATAGTGTTCACTTTCACAATCATCCCACAATTTTTTTATAAAATCGGATTAGTAGTTTGTTTTTAAAATAAAAATAATGGAAACGATACATTTCGAAAGCACACTTTTAAGGCATTTGTTTGTAGTTTTTATAATTTTATGTGAAAATAAACTTGTACTATATCAATATTTTACATCTCTACTTTAAAATTCAAATATATGATAAAACCCAAGCTGCCATGTTTAATTGGATTTCATAGAAATATGTAAACAATTTTTTTAATGAAAGATATTGTCCCAGTAAATGTTCTTCAATGATTTCATTGGAACTTGAAAGCAATTGCATACTCTAATAAGAACCGGAAAAAAAGAGAAAAACATCTATGAAAACAAGAAATGTTTGATGGTAATTCCATAAGTATATATCTCAAGTAGGAAAAAACTCATGAATGATATGTAATTGGAGCTTATAAAAAATAATCTTAAGCATCGGAAATCCTTGGTCCATTACAGATTCATTCATGGGCTAAATATATAAATGAACAGCAGTCTATGGAATTACCAAGCAGGTGCAGGGCCAATGTGGCAGAGGGATACAGGATACCAATATAAACGCATGAGCATTAAATAATATGGGTTTTTTCATGAAATTCTGATTTAAATAGACAAAAAATGATCTAACTTAGCATTGTATGGATTCAGGGTAGGAAGCCCATGGTGTGGCCGAGGGAGGAGACAGGATTCTGTGCATAGGACTTGCGACTTAGGAGCATGTTGCAGCAACCCTCCGTTGACTGAAAAGGTCTCTAGGCCTGGCTTTTCAGTGCTACAACACTTTAAGAAAAATGGGTACAGCTATTGCTAAAAAATGACTGAATGATACAATTTTCTATTGCTTTTATTTAAAAAAGATTTTTTTTTTTATAATTTACATATTTCATTGTTAGATGTGAATATCTTGAGCTATTTTGCGGCTTATAACTATTTGACAGCAAAATTAATATTTTTATATTGTATACATACACCTCATTAGTACAGGTCCCTAGGGACCTTGCTGATCTTTGTGGACCATTGACTCTTCGAAAAACTGCTGGTTATTAACAGGTTAAGGAACCTTTACTTGTATGAAATGCTTGCCTACACAGATCGCTATCTGCTCACTCTAACATTCATAATCTAGTATGAACCTTTTTTTATGGAGAAGGAAGCAAAAGAGCAAGAGGCTGACCTGATAGAAACTGATCAGATTAGTTAAAAGAAATTGCAGGCCTTGAAATAGGAAACGTCTGTTCTTCCCATTAGCACCACCTTTTAGCATTTCTAATAGAGAACTTATTGACTTTTGGATTTTTAGTGGTTTATAGTAAGATTTTGCTTACTCAACCCAGTTTGATACTCTACCACATAGTGTCACTATGTAACTATTATTCAGTTGCTTACAAATGTTGCAGTATTTTTTAGTTTTCAACATATAATCTGTAGGGATGTTGCTTTCCCATGGCAAAAAATAATTGAATAGACAAACATGATAGCAGATACATCCCGAAATATGTATAAGTGATTTTCTTTTATTGATTGCAATTAGCACAAGCCATAGTATTCTTTCTATAAATCAATAGTAAACAGCTCAGAAATACATTAAAATTATGAACACAGCAATTGTTAAATGGTCTGTTTTTGTATAAATCTTACATATATTTTCTATTATTTTCAATGCTTGACGATAAATCTGTGCTTTAATAGCTCATAATTAAATAAAACCAATGGGATAGAACCAAAGACACGGACATTGATTACCATCTGTTTAGTTGCTTTATTTTCCTCTTCTATTAAAAAAAATGTTTCATCTATTGTTGAACTTATTTTTACCTTTACACAGATAAATATAAATTAAGTAAACATAAGACTCATGCCATCGGAATGCAAATATTGCTCGATCTTACATTGTATGACTTATTGACCTAACTTATAGTTTGACCTAAATAATAATATAATTATTAATCAAAAATAATTCTTATATTCTGATAAATTCTTAAGTTCAACTTTTGCAATTTACTTTCATCGCCTGCAGCTTAAGTATAATGACATATAGGTTTTAGTAATGTGAAAGAAAATCAAAAACATTTTATTCCTTTGAATGTTATCCTCAAAATGTTGTCATATACATAAGCAGTATATACTCCTAAAGAGATCAGAAAGCTTAATTTAAGAAAGTATCAGCCACATGTGTGAAAATGATGAAAAATTGTAATAAATGTTTGAAATCAAATTTATTTCAATGTCTCACAAAAATAAGTTGTAATAACTTGTTATAAGTAATTTAAGTTTTCCTAGTCATTTATAAGAAATGCCTAGACTAGATTCTAATTCAACATTACATATTACTCAATAACAAAATCACCATCTTTAATCTTAAAGTAGTTACCTTATAATAAAGAGTGGACGCAGAAGCACAATATCATAATAGAAATATTTAAGTAGTTAATCAAAAACATGTGCATCATTTAAAAATAAAGAGAAATTTAATACAATTGTAACAGATATTTTATAAGGGACATAATAAATGTGAATACAGCACCTATTTTATTTCAAATAGCACCAAAAATTAATGAGCCAGTGATGATGCAGCCAATAAACAGGGTGACTAATACAACAGAATTACCTTTGTATGAGTGAGATAATTATACCTTTAGGTATTCACTCCCACACGGTTTTAAAATTATTTTAGATAGCTCCCGACACAAACAAATATATGCACACAGTCACCTCCAACAATTATTTCTTTAACACAAAAACATAAATTATATTGAAATAGTAAACATTAAGCTATTGATATTGTTTATTATAAAAAGGAAATTTGCATTTACCTTCATTTTCGACTAGATAAATTTGCTGAGTATACAGCAAAAAATAAACAAACGAAAAAGACATGTATCTATGCCTACACTATAGTGCAAAATCGATGCAAAAAAAATCAACAAGTGGGTAGGCAACAAAAACTTTGTTTACAAACAAAAAGAATTAAAGCCAAGTAAGAAACGTTGGACTTACCTTTTTGGCAGCAGCATAGCAGCGGAGCCCTTCCTCTGGAACACGCCGTCAACGAGAACGCCATTCTTGCTGTTGCACGTGAGGTAAAACTCTGGATGATCATAGAACAGTTCAAGGTGCCTGCGAGAGATGAAACTCGAGTGTCCCATGTTTACGTCCACCTGACCGCGGCTCGAGTTGCGCCCTATTATGACGCGTTTCTGGCGGATCAAGTACTCGAAGTCGCGGCCATCGAGCCTGGCGATCGCGATGGGCGCCGGCTCCTGCGCCCACTGCACCTTGGACGGCGAAGCGGGCGCCGACTTGAGCGCGAGCAGCGCCCATGCGTCGCTCTCAGAGCTCCGCGTGAACTGAGTTTGAGCCATATCCGGCGCGTGTTTCACCAACGCTGTCCCGCGGGCCGCACACCCTCGCGATTGCACATCACAGCTCCAACGAACCACCCGGATATCCGGAAACTGTCGATTCCGTCCCCGTTCTACACTTTGAGGTTACTGACGGGACGCACATGCGCAAAGTTTCGACTAGTGCGGTAAACAAGAATTATATAAATCACACCACCACGTGATAAAACTGTATACATATATCTAGTCCGGAAGCGCGGATCGATACAATTCAGTGTCAGAACGCGGTCTCCACTCGAAATATTAACCTTTGGGGTGTTGCACAACAAAATTTTCGCAATTGGACCGAAATTAGACACTAAAGTAAACACGAGGCGAGAACAAAAATAACCAAAAACGTCAGTTCGGCATACGCAGTTTACAAGCCCGGTGCGCCATCTGTAAAGCACAACAAAAAGCAACAAATTCTCTGTGTTCCTTTTCACCCATCATTTTGGCCATAACGTAAAGAATAAAATAATTTATTAATAAATTATTGTGAATATTCTTTTTACTTCATTTATAAACAAGTTAAAAAAAACTACTAGTTTTGGAAGATAAATCGCCTAAAGTGAAAATTATAAAAGTCTCACACATCTGTTAAATGAATTTTAGTATAAATGAATATTAAAGCGTTTAACGAACCATATTTGAATCTGTAAACAATTTTCTTATCATGTTACTTTTTTATGAATGACTTTCAATTATTTTGTGTAATGATAGTAGATTCAAGAATTATCAACATAAAAATTGTTAAATGTGATAAACAAGATACGAAAACAATACAATGTCATTTGAAATATAGTCGATAAACATATTTGTTTACTTTTAGCATTTTTATAATATTTTAAGAAAAGAGCGTAATTTATAAAAACCACATGTTAAATATATATAATAAAACATGTTATAATAAAAAAGGAAAAATAGTTGTGGTGGAAAAGGAACATTGTAGAAAATCAAAACAGGCTAAAATAATAATTTGTAATCGAAATAAGTAAATCACTGAGTAAAATAATACAAAAATTTAAATTTAAAATATGTTTATTCACATATAAACTTTGGATTAAAAGAGAATTAGAGAAACTCGACGGAACAACCGTTGAATTTCTTATGCCAGTTCTTTTCAGATCTGTGGATTTACTTTCCAGACCGGTGATATTAAGTTTGACAATTAATAAGAAAGTGTATACACTGAACAAAGAAAAATTAACATTAAATAAAGACATTTCATTTAATTTCATTGATGCCACCACTTGGCGCCACGATCTCGTAAAACAGATTCTACTAAGAAGAACAGGCAAGAACTCAGCAGTTGTTGTGTTTAAAAAAATGTTGATTTACAATAATCTGAGATAAGGGAAGAGATAAGAGGGAGATCATTACTATAAACTAAAAGAAAATGGAACCCTGTGGGACACGCATTTTTAAGAGAGATCCAGAAGTTTGTTTATAAGCATATACATATAGTATCTGATCTGATTTAAATTATTTTTTTTAAAATATTTTACTATGTAGTGGCAAAATAGAGCCTTATAGTTAATCATTTTACTGGCAATTTTAAACATGGGTACTATTTTACTTTATTTCATGAAGTCGGGGAAAGTTTCTGAATCTAAACATTTGTTAAAAAATCGAGCTAAATGCAGCGAAATATACGATATTACATTATTATTTATGTACGGACATACCCCAAAAGTCATGAGTATTTTTATGATTAACAGCTTTTATTAAATTGTTTGCAAATATATACTAATTTTTCATATGTTAATAGCATTTAACGGAGATGAATGCACAGTTACCACAGTCAAATTACCTTATTATTTATACTTACTTTTAAAATATGCAAACTCATTTTTTTGGGACTCAATAGACATAAACCTTATATTATAATTACAGCACTATTGTGAATTATGCATAATAATCAAAAATTCTACCTATATCGGAGCCTTATTAGGATATTTGAAATGACTAATAAATATAGTCCTGTGATTAGGAACCTAAGTAGGTTTCTAATCAATACTCTATAACGCACAATGCGATATAATGTCCAAATATATCAGTGCTTTGTACGATTTGGCAGTCGAAATATTTGTTTTTGGAATGCTAGTAAGTGGTACCAACAAAGTCAATAAACATAAAACACCATTTTTTTATAAGTTGACATTGTTTATAAATATGTTTTTAGCTCTGTTGTTTATTGTTACAATAGCGCATAAGCTTATATTATAATTCATTTTTATAATTAAGTCAACGCATGATGCGGCAATAAGGAGCTCATACTCAACCCATATAATTGTACCTCCTAAAAAAATATCTCCATAAAATTCCCTTGATGTATACCCGCTTGTAGAAAAGGGACTCTTTGAAAATATTTAAATGTTTTTAAACTTATTAGTTATATTGCTCTGTAAATATTTATGTTTTTAGACTTTGTAGATGTCTGCGCGATTCGTAATCCGTAAGTCAAAGTTGTCTTATGTCATTCATAATTTTCCTTTGACAGATTAATATTTATTTCGTGACAAGTTTAATATTTTTTCATATCACACGCGCATTCAATAAAGTTTAACTTGCTAACATATTTAATTAATTAGAAAAAAAAAAACAGTAAATATTGCAACGGGGTACTGACACTAACTATATCAAATAGTTCATTAAACCGAATTAATTATGTCAACAGTCTAGCTATTGTGTCGGTAAGTAAACGAAACATTTTATGTTCGTCTATGTAATAATTCATATATCAAATCTACTTACTGAAGGAGTTTACTTGCATAATTCATAGCTTTGTGCGTTTATTTCTTTGCATTTATGATTTCTGAGGGACCCCGGCATATGTTTATGGGGATTGGCTAAACTGTCCGACTTATGATTGTAACTCATAAGAATTTCTGGTTATTTTGGAGACCATCGGAAGTGAATTGGGTATTTTTTTCTTTATGGGACACTTCCTATTTTGGTATGTCAATATTTCTAATTAATAGAGAATATTAATTCATTAGACCTGTCTATAGCGAAATTTCTAGGCAACGCTTTTTTTTCGAGAAAAAAAATATAAATGTATAATTTGTATGGACAGCAACAGAATTTGGTGATTGATATTATTTTTTGAGAAAAAAATAAACTTAATAATCTTTATGTTGAGTCACAATATCGACTACACAATCGTGTTAGTTATTCATACATATTTTTTATTGCTTGAGAATTATAATTAAGTGTACATGTTTTAAGCAAAATTGGACAAAAATAATTATTGTGAGAAAAAGAAATAAAAAAAATTGTATGTTCCACATTACTGAGGATAAATTGTGGTCATGGATGTATAATTAATTAATTTAATTATAATTTTCAATCATTTAATACATTATAATTATAATACGACCATGTCGTCATTAATAGGATTTCCCGTACAAATTACTAACTTTATTATTTTTTTTTGAAGTTTTACCAACCTCCAAATTTTGCATTAGATGTGCCTTATCAATTACTATTATCTATTGGTAAAATTTTTTTGAAGAAAAATTCATGTCCAAGTTTTTAGTAATTAAAGTTTTCATTTGCAAGGCAACTGTTGTTATTCATGTTTTTGAGAAAACATCAACTCCATAGTAATTGTAGATTGTACTACGAGTATGCTAATACATAAAACAAACAGTACCAGATTGGTGTGTGATATTGTTAGTAAGTTACAGCCCTATTCACCAATACTTTAGAGTCAGTTCCAATGCTTTAAGACATTAAATATGGGGATCATATATCAAAAATAAATATATTATTAAAAAAAAATATTGAATAAACATAATCGAAAGTTAAAAAAATTATTGTGTAATTCATGCCTATCCGAGCGAACACGGCGTGGCGTGGTGTGAGGCGGAAAGGGAGGGGTCAACGGCCTCGCGCCTACCATCTGATTACAGCAGCTACATTTCTTCCATTTATTGGAAAATTTGGGCTAAACTTTGCCCCTAATTTTATTATGTAATTATTAATTAATAATTAACAAATAACTTAGTACTGTCCTTTAATATTGTAGCTGATTCACCAATCACCCAATATATTATTCACCATAGTAACAGTTCATAGTTATGTAGGATTAACATAAAACTCAGTAGATCCTTAGCTTCTAATTATACCACAACTAGACTACATACAAATAGTATAGTGGCGGTCAACAGAGAATGTGTATGGCCTTTGTTGTTCTCTTGTGTGTGCTCAACCAATTTGGGCTATTGTTATGAATCTCTGGACAGTTCATCAGTTACTTACAAAGCTACAATTAATAGACATTTTTTTTTAAATACCTTTATTTTTTAATAAAATACATATTATTTTCATTTTGGTCATACATGATAGTATAATCAATTAACTGACTAGAAAAAAACAAATTCTAATGCTATATGAAAAACAAATAGAGGTAGAGAGAACACATGTCTTCTTGAAAATAACATAATTTTAGTATGAATAAATGACATGACATCTGCTTCTCATATAATAGCAAAATAACTGAAGACAGTATTCTAGCCAAATTTATTGTTTAAATCATTGATCATTCATTTAGGTAGTGCTGGTGACAATATTGTTTGCATTTTTCTAATTAATAAATGATTAGCTTCATAAAAATATAGATTTTCATCCAATTACAATAATTTATAATTGTTCAATGAGTTAAGTGAATTCAATCATCTAGTTGTGTCAGACTGGCAACACCTCTGTTGATCCAGTGTTTCTCCGGGATATCAGATCTTAAAGTGATATACATGACGAAGTTACTCGAATGTCCTGTTGTGGCCAACACACCTTTCCTTTCACTTGTTTTGTATATCGGACAAAAGTAGCTTGGCGGGGGATTGAAGTCTTCTATTAAAGCAGGTTTGAACCAAATTATGGGAATGGTATCAAAAAGGATTTTTGGATAGGACTCGTCCAGTTGTTTCGTTTGTCTATTCCATCTGGCGCCTTCTAGGAATAGCCCCTACAAATTTTAAAAAGAATTGAATGAAACAAACCGTTAACATAGATTATCCTAGAGGCAAACATGACAGAATCAATAAAAAAAAATTGAAATGGTTTTACATTATTTTAAATTCTCAGATTTCTTTACTGTTTAGTGATGAAGAATGCAATAGAAACTATTTTTGATTAATCTATTTTTCAATTTTATCAAATGTCTCCAATACCCACAATTTCCTTACGAAAAGAATTGTAGGACTTAATATAATAAGTTTAGTCTCCAAAAAAAAGTTTGAATTTTATGCAAGTTGGTAATGCCATATAAAAATGGGCACTGTCTTTTCATACTTTTACACTTTAAATTAAATTCCTGGTTCAAAAATCAAATCTATAGAGTGTAATGTCGTATTACTCACACAGGCATAACCTGCACTATTAAATTTAGTTACAAATGCTAAATTAATTATTGTAAAATTTATCATTTTAATAGGATGATTTGGAAAAATAACAATTCCTCGTGAAGTAGAAGAGTATAAGTGCTTGAAACTTGTAACAGCTGTGTACAATTATAAAAAAATATACATATGTATGACTCAAATTAATATAAAATAATAACATACATAATAATAAGGAATTTGTCAAAATAATATTCTTAGATCCTGAATATTAAGCATTTTAGTGGCAAGCTTTTTTCATGCAACACACATTGACTCACCCAAATGTAAACACTATGTTCATGACCATGGTTATCCATATTTTGAGTTTGCTGCATATTTGATAAATATAAAATACACTTTAATACAAGTTGAATATAAATTACCTTTAAACCTTTTAAAGTAAATGTTTATTTTAATGTCATCAGATTAACAATGTCTTAAACCCCCTCCAACCTAATGACTTATTCTATTTATAGGCTGGTAATGCCTTTTGGATTTTGTTGCTCTCTATCAATGCAATGCAGGTGATGGAGCATAACATCCTTTTACAGCTATTGCTGCACTTCTACGGCCGCGCTCGCCCGAGATAGTACCACCGCCATTCATAGAGTCAGCATAAACTAAAGTATGGATGGTTTTTTGGGATGTCGGATGGCCATGTCTACCCTTTTCTTTTCCCACTCCTTTCCCAGGTTGAAAATGCACTCGTGACTTTTCGGATGTTGTGAGTCTCTATGAGCGACGAGATCGCTTAACATCGGGTGATTCGTCTGCTCGTTTGTCTTCCTTTCCAGAAAAGAGAAACAAAGGCTAGTCATGGCCTTCCGGCATCGCCAAAAGTCATGCATACTTTATGTCATGCTGACTTTATAAAGGGCGGCGGTACTTCTTCGGGCGAGCACGGCCGTAAATGTGCAGCTAAAGCTGTGAAAAGATGTTATGCTGTACCATCTCTAAAAATATTCAAATCATCCCACCTTGCAATACACTCCAAAGGTGGGTTCTTCCGCGCATTCCGCCTCCATAGAGGTTATAGTGAACTCGAAGTGGACATGATCGATCGGTATGCGATTGTGACGTGAGAAGTTTTGCAGCACGCCAGTGAGGAAAGACTGGGTGAAGTAGAACCCGGATATCCAAAAGACGGCAGGCGGTCCATCGTCTATCCAGTCCTGTAGGAACTTTAACCTGAAAATTTGACACATGCAATTATTGGAACGGAATTCCTTAACGCGTCTTACGGATAGTATCGTCAAGTATCAAGTATGCGTGTGTGCATCAAGCAAATGAGCACACGAGCAAGTGAGTGCGCAGCCGGGTACGCAACTCCCTCCCTCTGTTACTGTCTATTTTTATCATATAACATCAACACACGGTTGTACAGATATGTGTAAATTTGTGAAAACGTATTTGTTATTTGTGTTAGATAGATAGACGTCATAGAGTTTTTAAAAAATATAAGGAACTTCGTTCCTGACTAGGGTCTCCCAACCGCACATTTTTTTTTCTACAGAAAACAGCGAAACCGACTTCAAACGCCTTACAGGTTTAAAAAAGAAAGTATATACCTATTTTCATGGAATTATTTGGAGCAACTTTGTAACTATATCTTATTAAAAAAAAAGTTTTAAAATTGCTTCATAACTTCTAGAGAAAGCCGTTGACTTATACAAAAGAAAACCTATCGTTGAATTGAGAACCTCCTCCTTTTTGAAGTTGGTTGAAAATATAAGGGCTCAAATCCAATAGTCCTAATTTTTAAAAGTTGAAAACCATCCCAATGGCCTTGTCTTTGGTGTAATCTGTACTAATATTATTAAGCTGAATAGTATGTTTGTTAGTCTGAATTGGAAAATTCTCAGTGTTGGATAGCCCACTTTTAATGGAAGGCTTAAGGCTATATAACATTGTGCTATGATCAATAGGAGTGGATCATCAATGAAAAATGTTGCAGGAACAGGGAAAATTAAGGTTGTCGCAGGGAGCAGCTAGTCGATTATAATGTAGAACAGTGATTCCCAAAGTGGACGTTAGCGCCCCATGGGGGGCGTTGAAGCAACTTAGAGGGGCGCTAAACCTCCCGCGTTCATTCAAGACGGTGTTTTAAATTTGGCTCTAGCGTTCTCTCAGATGGTATTGTTATTTTAGGGGGGCGCTAGATATATTTTTTTAAAAAGGGGGCGGTGGACCAATAAAGTTTGGGAACCACTGATGTAGAAGTTTTCAAAACCAGGTTGTACAGGCTAGAACTGATCCATAGTTCTTATTGCTTCCCTTTTTCATCCAGTTATAGTATTTTTCCGCCGCTTTCATATCTTACTAATTTGGTTATTTATTTTTATGAGATAATAGAATTTTTAGCAGGATTTGTTCCTTTTCCTTTTATACAATTCTATAAGACCGTTTAATTAGCAATATTCTTTAAAAAAAAAACCTTTTTTTTTTTTTATAGAATTGTATACAATGGACCTCCGCAAAGTAACACCTGATTCTATTAATTGCCTTTTCCTTTTTTAATTTTCTCTATTGAAGTCATAATTTTGCAATATATTGGTGTCTGTAAACTGAGTTATAATCCTGGGCGATAATGTAGAAGTTGATTTTGGCTCTGGAGAACAATTTTTTTTTATATAAGGTACTAAAGCTTTCCGTTTGTCTGATTTACATGCATACAAAATTTCATGATGATCCATTGGGTAGTTTTGATATTAAAAAAAAAACTTAATTTTGTTTATAATACAGTGAATGCTCTATATAAGCAATTAATTTGTACCCTCCAAATCCTTTATCCCGATCCATCCTATCCAATAAACCTATTTTATCCAATTTCCCAGGCTGACAAGGCATTCGTGACTCTTTGGATGTTGCGTGTGTCTGTGAGCGACGGGATCGCTTACCATCAGGTGAACCGTCTGCTCGTTTGTCTTCACTTCAATAAAAAACTAAATGAGAAAAAAAACTATTTCAATAAAAAAGTTTCTTATTGGGAATAGTTGCTTATAGGGGAAAAGGAGTATAAAGATACTTAGCGTCTGAAAATATTTCTGCTTATTTATTTTATTTTTTTAATGTAGTTTTAATATATTAAAAAAATAAAATAAAGTTATAGGTGGTAGAGAATAACAACTTTTCACAGCTTTTGCTGCACTTCTATGGCCGTGCTCGCCCGGGGAAGTACCACCGCCCTTTATAAAGT
>JAOCPS010000002.1:1687533-1699417 GCA_025505425.1 Graphium colonna | reverse complement strand
GACGGATATCCGACACGACCGGAGAGAGATCAGGCGCAGGACCGACTTTTTACATGCCCTTCCGACGCATGGATCATTCTTCTTTTTGGGCAATCGGATCAGCCCGTATTGCCCTAATCCAACCAAGAAACAATAACACAAAGTCATTGTTACCCCGCGGGAATCGAACCCACGACCTCCGGTTGACAAAGCAAGGGCCCATACCGCTAGGCTACGGAGGCGATAGGTAGTAATAGATTGTTTACTCAGTGGTAAATCAATATATATTTTTAACAATATTTTTATTCTTCATATATGATCCCCACATAAAATGTCATAAAGTGTTGAAGGACTCACCAGTCACCTTGTATAGGCTGTTCTAATATATATTTAATGCATATGACTGCCTTTGCAGGCGAAGCCCGCGGAGCCTGAGGCGGCAGGCACCGAACCTACTGCCGCCTCCTTCGTAGAGGTGGAGAACCAGCTGGAGAAGATGTTCGCCGGCTTAGAGGAAGAGGAGGCGCCCTGCGCCCCGCTACAAGAGGCGGGCGCCCCCACCGCCAAGGCGAAGAGGCGGAGGAAATCCGCCCCCACCAAGGGCGAGAGAAAGGTGCGTTAATTATAGCAGATTGTGAAGAAAATGAACTTCAAAAAAGGGACATATTAACTGAATACTGTCACTAGGCTAAAAACGAAAATTGTGCTGGAGAGCGATTTAAAGATTTAATTTTATTGAAAGGAAGACAAACGAATAGACGGTGTTAAGCGATCCCGTCGCTCAAGATTCGGAGAGTATCGAGCGCATTGTCGATCTGGGAAATTGGATAGAATACGTTTATTGGATACGATGGGGTTGGGATTAAGAATTTGGAGGGGAAAGGGGCGGGAAAAGAAAAAGGTAGACATGGCCATCCGGAAATCCAAAAAGTCGTGCATACTTTATTCTATGACGATTTTATAGTTTTGTTTTGTATGCTGGATTGAATGAGTTAATTTATTATTATTGTACCATATTACAGGTGACGAAACGCGCGGCTCGAGCGTCGACCGACGAGTCGCGCAGGAAGACACCGAGACGAAAGGCCGACGCTGCTAAGAAGCCGAAGGAGAGCGCCCTCAAAGATGCCTACGACTCTGGGAGCAATGCCAGCTCGAGTAGATCGCGGGGGCCCTATATACAGGTGAGACCTCTGTGGCCTAGCAGTATAGTCGCTTGCTTCGGATGAGGTCCTGGGTCTGTGGTAACGGCCGGACGGACTCGTATTAGTGTTCATTGTTTTAATATACAGAGTGATTAGTAAATCCATGGGCGTATATAATAAAGGGGGCCGGGTGGGCCATCCCAACCTAGGATGATCTATTACCCACCCAGAATAATCTAGTGGCCACCCAGGATGGTCTATTGCCCACCCGGGATTTTCTAGTGCCCACCCAGGATGATCTGGTGTCCACCCAAGATGGTCTAGTGCCCACCTTGGAAAATAACCCTAGATACGCCCATTGGTGTGTCGTAAACGATATTAGTACTCGTTACTTAATTTACATCCATATTTATGTATTAAAAATAGGACCAAAGTTCTTGACTTTATAATAAATAAATGAAGCGTGGATAGATACGAAAGACGGCCTGCGCCGTGCCCGTCAGGATGCCTGTGCGTTCCGTAATAATTTACTTTTATTCTTCATATATGATCCCCACACGAGTTACCTTTTATAATTAATTAACAAACCAAAACCTTTCAGATCGTCGGACCGTGCGCATCGCCGGTATCGGTGTCAGTAGTGAACGCCGCGGCCGAAGAGGCAGCGAACGCCGGCGGCGAGTGGCGCAACGGGCTGAGGGCGCGGGGCCTCCACGCGAGCACCCTGGGGCTCCGGTACGACGCCAGCACGCCCGACGCCTCGTGGCTGTGCGCCTTCTGCGAGCGGGGGCCCCACGCGGCGGGCTTGGGCGACCTCTTCGGGCCCTACACGGCGGACACGGACTGCGACGAGTACAGGTGAGTCAAAAGGTGTTTGGTAAAAGTGCACGCGACCTTACTTTTGCGAGAGGGGGCCCCACGCTGCGGGCTTGGGCGATCTCTTCGGGCCCTACACGGCGGATACGGACTGCGAGCGAAGCCTTTGTTTGGAGCAGGCCGCTTCTCGCTTTGCTTGCACATCCAGCGGTACCCCCTTGCTGTCTGCGTTAGGTTGATCGAGTTTAAGATACTAACTTCACAAGCCGAGTTTTTCTTTTAGAGCCCTATAGGTATAGAATCTACTTGGTGTGATTCAAAAAATCTTATGGGAACCCGCCTGGCTTAGACTATTTACACGCCTCGCCATTCCAATGCCCTTGAACAAATTACTGAATTGGAGTCAGCTGGTTTGCTAATTAAAATAAAAATAATTTTCAGAGCGCTGGATGAGGCGTCACGCCGCCGTTTCCCCCCAACCTCGGGCGGGGCGGAGGTGTGGGTGCACGAGGCGTGCGCCGTGTGGGCGGGGGGCGTGGTCGCCGCAGGGGCGCGCGTGTGGGGCCTCGCGCCCGCCGTGTGGGGTGCCCGAGCGGCCAAGTGCGTTGCATGCAGCAGAGCGGGCGCCGCCGTAGCCTGCGCCGCCAGGGCGTGCCGCGCACGCGTGCACGTCCCTTGCGCGCTGCCGCACGACTGGCGCATGCCCGAGGACGAGTTCCGCGCACTGTGCCCGCGCCACGCCGCTCCCCCCGCGACGCCGCCGCCCCCTCCGCCGCCCGCACCCCCCAATCGGTAATCACGACGCCGCGCACTGTGCCAGTCGCCGAATGTCGCTCGGCACTAAAGGACGCGTCTTTAGAGCATACATGTATAACAATTGAGTGCCAGTGCAAGTGACCTACAACCAAATCGAGTTTCTTTATTTAACATTCAAATGTTAACACTTACTTATTGATGGACAATATTACTACCGGTTCAGAAAGCCACTGACCACTGACCTGAAAAGAACCGGCTTAAGAAACTTACGAAGACTTACATTAAAAATGTATAGTCACATATATACATTTTTAATCTATACAATTTTTAATGAATAGTTTTATAATTTGACATCACTTCAAAATTTATTTATTTATCCTCTATTACAAAAACTATTAAAAATATGACAAGAGACGAAATTAATGCATTCAGCCATTCTCTCCCAGTCAACCCATATACTAATAAAAATAGTATCAAAAAGATTTAATTATTGCAGCAGAAACATAACGGCAATGATTTCACAAATTAACACTTCTCAATAGGTGATAATACAAAAAAAAACAAATAAATAAATCAAATTTCTTTATTCAACATTGAAGTATTGCTTGTTGACAGTGAACAATAATCCCACCACTTTTTAAAGAAACCCACTAAGAAGAACTGACTTAACTTACTCAGCGGGACTTATATATATTTTCTTAATAAAGGTAACTGTTTTGTCATTCCAAATTTTAAATAATATCGAAGAGGTTTAATGATCATAACAGTAACATAAAGAAATATAACATTGTTGAGGGAAAAAGAAACGAGTAATAAATGATTACAAATTTTTACTCTAATACTACACTAGTACCTACTAGGTATGGAAATGATTTTACTTGATGAAATTATATATTTTTGCCATGGTAATTTCACGCGTGATAATTCAGTGAGTTGTTGCGTTTTACTTCATTCTTAATCCTTTCTGAAAAATTTCTTCCATCCAAATTTACCTCGAACAAGCGAAACGACCAAAAACGTATTCCATTCTAGTGTAATTTAAACGCTATGAATCAACAGCACCGGCTACAAGCACGAAAAAGTACGATAATGACTTATTGCCACGTTACACAGAGTGTGAAAGCGAGAGTGCGGAGCAATAGAGAGGCGATTGGCCCAATTGTTCGTCTACCTAAACTGACTTTACAGACAACCAATTTTTTTGACAGCCATTTTAAATGTAGGTAGCTTGGTGTGATAAATTTATTTCATATGATTTTTCATGCTACCTGTGAAATGTTCCATGCTTACTGCTTAGTAGGCATGGGACATTTCACAGGCAGCAGTGGAGGCAGTGCTTGCTCTCGACATAACGACATACTACAAGCGATATAAGCACCCTATGTTTCATGTATACTCTAAGGAATCGATTCTCAACTACGCTTACTCATAACTGTATAGAGACAATGGCATGCTTCCGGTGCATGTGTATTTTCTATGTGATGTGAAAAAGAAAACAATTTGTGTCAAACGCATAGTCAAATGTGTGTACGGTAGACGTATGTGTGAGTAATGTTATATACCATTATCAAAGCACATTTTTTTTATATTGTATAATATTTTTTTTTAATTTTTACTCTGTAAGTAGTACTGCCGCTACCTTGATTATTAAAATTTCCATCGGAAAGTTTTTGTTTGGCTTTTATGAGAAACAGGCACTGTTGCAGTTGTATTTTGTTAAATTGCTCTTTGCGTTAAAATCACAAAGGGATACTATGTTGCTCTATCATGAAGTATTTATTTAAAAGAAATTTCAATATATAATAGATTGAATTAGCTATGCATTATTTAGGCAATGTTTAGTAAATCGCCTTGTGTGTTAAATCGGTAACAGAATATACTCAAATGGCATCTGAAGAATGAAGGAATCTCCTAGAGTACCATATCTCTAATCCATCTTAAAGAGAGCCAGCAATCCCCCCTATAACACGATAGATTGTGTCTACATATAGAAGTATTCTCATAAAACAAAGTTACACCTTTTGAATTTTTATATTATAAGAACATTTCTAAAAACATAACTTAATGTGATTATATTTGAGTGCTGTATGAATCGTATTAAATTTCATAGTACAGAAAAATAACACCGCGTTATAAGGGGGAGAACTGTATTATACTAACCTACATAAAGAAAATGTAAGAAACATTTCTATTGTGTCGGACACATGATAACATAATATATAGGAATATTTCCTGATTTTGTGTTTTTTTTTGTTCAACAAAGAATACATTTTTATTCCTACTTAGTTGTGTATACCCAACTGTAAAAAGTTGTATGTTTTTTAAATGAAATTATGTTTTCGTGATACTCATAAGACATTATGCAATGCGGTATATGGGCTAAATGTTTTCTAGACATTAAGTAAATCTGTGTTATAGGATGTTATGTTCTTATTTTATAAAGCCAATTGAAATTTTGTTTGACTCGCAAAGAAAATCATTGATCGATTAAAAAATCTTAATTTTAAATTGAAACTATGCAATGTGGGAATAAAAAATTGATACTTGGAAAGATCAATGGTAACAAATAGTCCATAATTTATAGAAATTATTTATATAATTGTCTAACTGAATTTTTATATAATATTTTTCCTTATCGTCAAAAGCACAATAAAAGTGTTGACTTTTTTTTAAATATTGAGATTTAAGTTTGTTATAAATAATAAATATTAATTACCTTAAAAAAAGTACTTACAAAAATATCTATTAGAACACATCCTGTAAAAGATATTTTTAATCTTAAATCAGTGGTTCCTAAAGTCGTCCTCTGTGGGTACCTAACCTCTCGCGGTTATTCAATCAAGTCAGTGGTTTAAATTGGGCTCTAACACTCTTAGATGGTATTGTTATTTTAGAGGGTTATAAATTTTTAAGAGGGGCGCTAGATATTTCGATATTCGATTTAGAAAAAAGATTTAGAAGTGAACTTAGAATTTGTTAATAAATAGAAGATATTTTTTTTTTTCTAAAAAGGTGAACCAAAAAGTTTGGGAACCACTGATCTAAATCGACAAAATTATGATTACATTTAAAATTATATTACTTGACGAAAAAACAATAAAATCATTAAACATTTGAATAAAAATCATTGGACTGGTCAAGAAAATAATTAAAAAGATGTTTCAACAAATTACAACCTTAGTCTGAATGAATTTAAAATTGTTGTAATTTATTTTTGGCATAGTAACCCGCATATACATATTGTACAGAAAAGCCTAGGAACTTTTCTGAAATTTGATTCTCCGGGCCTTTAGAATATATTTTTAAAATTTAATTAATATAGAAAATGAGTTAAATAGGTGATAATCTTGTTAATTATTAAACTAATTTATTTGGTGACCGTTGTCTGAGTTTTGTGAAATTACAGATATATACAGGTTTTACATATTATGATTGTGACTATATAATTTGAGGTAATGGTTTGTGTAAATATAGTGATTAGTGTAAATATTAGGTGACCATCGGTGAACCAGTATGGAGGAAGTAAAGAAATCTGACAGTAACCAAGGTACGATGCAGTATTCAATAGAATATATTGTAAAATAATTCTCACTCATACTCTGAAAGAAGATGTGTCGCTAACTAAATGGTTAACAAACAGACATTCGAGTAATATCTATATGTGATCGGTTTAAGTGTAAATGTAATTATAGTATACCGCGGAACAAGTAGATCGTGTAAAAATGTGTAGATATTGAAAAAAAAGTTTTTTTTTTTTTTAAATTAAATTGTACAATAGGATTGCGTGAAACTTTAATGCGTCTTTTGCAAGTACTGTCGAGCAGAAAATATCTCGACAATACGACGGTGATCGCGACTGTACATAGTAGAGATAGCGAGGCAAAAAATAAAGTTTGAAAATTAAAAGGGACATACTCTGCCCATCTATTAGTAGATAGAAAAAGGAGTTTCACGTTTTGCGTGCGTTACTTCAGGATGTATTCCGAAATGTGCAAGTTGCAGCGAAGTACTGTCACGTTTTTACGCGGGAAATGCGGATGATATGACTATAGCGCCACAGTTGCAAGTAGCGCATTTCGGAATGCACCCTTGATGTTGTTACGCTAAGGCCTTCGGTTGTGTAAATAGTCGACGTGACGTCCACGTTGTCTAGTAATTCGATGTTTCCTTTATAATAATAATATCAAATTTTTATTTGAAACCTTTACAGTATCGGGAATTTATTGTACACTTTCCCGACGGTACTGCTTTAGCCGCCATTTTGGTTTTTATAAGGCTGGTACAACACTACGTGGAAATTCCGTTGCGAATTTCAATTAACATTGCACTCTTGCGCAATTTTATTGAACGCTCCTATATCGCGGTCATTTAAACAAAGGGATTGTCCACGTCAACTCTAGACAATCCCTTTCTTTATGTGACTGCGCTATACGACGGAATTCCCGCCTAATTTGACGTAAGCCTTACTATGAAGTGATATTATTTGGCGGGCATTTTCGGCCAGTTGTGAAAAAAAAACTACTATGAAAAAAAGCAATTATGTATTTTATGTGATTCGTACAACGGTTAAGTTGCCATTTTAGAACGAGAACTAGTCTAAACGGATAGTGTTTTGGATTAAAATGTAAATTCGTCTCGGATCTTGGTAAAGTTAGGTGTAGGCAACATTTTTACGTATTCGCTGCGTTGTTTGCAGCGGCAACGTTATGGGTCGCTCGTGCCGTGAAATTTACGCTTAATATTGTAATTGGGGCCGCTTTGGGAGTTTTGTGTGTTGTTTTCGGATTTAATGGCTAAAGAGCATTGTCTTAATAATTTTTCAAAGGAGTCTGTCTATTCGACTGTTTTTTCGTATGTTTGTTTGCAAATTTCTCAGCAAATTATAAACCGATTTTCGAAAATCTTCTTTTATTTCAAAGAATATAGTTACGAGGTGGTCCCATACAATTTTTATGGAAATCGGCCCAATAGTTTCTTTTTAAAATTAAAATAAATGAAAAAAAAAATGTTTCACGAACGTTCACTTTTCGCTGTTTTCTGTTAAAATATTTATAAAACGTAATACATATTTTTTTTTATTATATAAAATTGGTCGATTTTGATACGAGTTTGTAAATAAATACAAATATCTATAACCTATAGGTATTTCATTGCCATTAGGTGGTTCATTGAATTAGATAAAAGTTAAAATTGCATTTACTGTCATTGTAAGTACCCCCATATACCATTAAAAATAATGTAGAATTGTCATTTTGGATGCATTTTACCAATGTTTCTGTAGATATTTGTAAACACAAAAAGACGCACGAAACTTTCGAAGTGAGCCGTTGTAATTGTTAAAGAAAAATGGTTTTCCCGAAAACGAATGAAATATTTCGACTAGCAACACTGTGTTCAAATGTGAACTGTATAGCCGGGTGCGTTAGGTGTACGGTCGTGGATTTAATTCCAGTGGATAGTGAAACGGATTGTATTTAGCGAATATTAAGGTACAAATTTATATTAGGGGGAATCAGGCCAGTTTAGTGTTTTTAAAAACTTTATTAGGACATCGGAAGCCGCGTGCGAAAGAGACAGGAGCGTCCCACAGCCTTTTCGTATGTGTAAATGGTCTTAAAACTTCTCTTCTTTTTAGTTTTTTTTATTAAATCACTTACTGCAGATGATTACTTTATTAAGTATGTAATTGTTATAAATTATATTTATCATGACATTATAAGCAAATTGAAATACAACATGTTTAAAAGGTGAACGGGTTTGTTTTATTTCCCCAGTGTTTTTGTGTTGCCATATAGAGGAATGTTGAACAACTGAAAAATATTGTGGCAATGAAAATATTACGAAAAAGACGATATAGATACAGCAGTCGCAGGTTGTGGGTTCGAATCCCACCCGGGATTATTTGTATGGCAAATAGATAGCCTAAATGTGAAATGTATTTATTTATTGCAAATACTATAAAAAGAAATTACAATAGGCGGACTTAATGCCGTTGGTTTGTTAAACGCTCTTCCAAAACGATCTATAGACTTCGTAGTTAGGGCAACGTTTTTATATAAACAATGAAAATTATTAACTGGCAACAGGCAGGTCAACCTCGTGGGTCGTGGGTTCGATCTCTTCGACATGATTGCGTTAGTCCTTCCTTTCCAATAAAAGTAAGCCGATCACGGAATTGCCAGTAAAATTAAAAGATGCTGTATGTTATAAGTATATTTTAATATACATTTCAAGTAAATTCTAAATTCTATTTAGAGAGTAGAAAAACATTAAAAGCCTCCCCTTTTTGTGTAAATATTTCAAAAACATAAGAGTTTCAAGAAAAAAAATGTTATTCGCTCTTTACGTATTTTCAATAGAAATCGAAATATTTGCCTAATCTAGCGTATACACTGTATACACACGCATATATACTACATTTTATTATTGTGTTGTGGCAAATGAATTAAGTAAGCGTATAGTGTAAATCGTGTTTACTTTTATGGAAAAGATAAACGGACAGACAGTTCACCGTTGATGTTTAGTGTGCCGCCCATGGACACAGGATCCGGAGAATTGCGAATGCATTGCCGGCCTAAGAAATTATATAGGCCAGGAGGGAACATATGGGAGAATAAGCGGGAAAACAAGAGGGAAGAAATGGCCATCTGGCGACCCAGAATGTCATGCTATATTTTATGTCGACGTTAAGTAGGGCGGAGATACAACCGCGGGGGACAACCGTAAAAGTATTTCTCAGCACCGCGTCGATGGGTGCCGGAACAAAATTGTCTCTGAAGTCGAGATTTTGCTTAGAAGACACAAGTTTGCGCATTCACCGCTAAAAAGAAACCATTTTTCGTATCTCCTCGGTGTATAAATACTTCCCTGTTGTCACACTTTAAATCGGAGTTCTTGGCGTTGACATAACAAGTGACGTCAAATTCCGCGGTCAATCGGAAGGCAAAGCCAAGATGGCTTCGAAAAAACTTGGCGTCCTCAGTAGATCGAGGCAGTATTTCCAACCATCCTATTTTATGGAATTATAGTGCGCAAGTTTGCCCTCTAATGGAATACTGCTCTCATGTTTGAGTTGGGGCACGTCCCTACCACCTCCTTCCATTTGACCGCATTCAACGTCGAGCGCCTCGAATTGTCTACGACTGAGCTCTTTCCAGTAGGCTTGACACCCTGGCTCTGCGAATGGACGTCGCATCTCTGCGTCCTCTACCGTATTTACCACAGGGAGTGTTCCGAGGAATGGTTCGGATTAATATCTGCTGCTCATTTAATTTATCATACAACACGACAAACTATCCAATACCATCGGCACCACCTTGATAGCTGGCAATCCACTACCGTGCGTTTCCTTCGTCTACTTCCTGCCACGCATGACCACCCAGTCGAATTGACTTCTGCTAGCGGTATTTCCGGACCGATACCAATTAGGGACCTTCAAGAAAAGAGCGCACTCCTATCTCAAAGGCCGGTAACGCTCCTGTGACTTCTCTGGTAGTATAAGAGTCCATGGGCAGCAGTGACCGCTTACCATCAAGTAAGTCGCTAGCTCGTTTACCTCCTTCTCTATAATAAAAAAGTATGTGAAAAAGTATTATACTCTTCCACCTCAAAAATCACCATATGTCGCTCGTGATCACCCAGAACATCCGGAGAGTTGCAGGTGCATTGTCAGCTTTTGGGTGTACGAAAAAATCATCTACCCGAGA
This sequence comes from Graphium colonna, assembly GCA_025505425.1. Taxonomy (NCBI): domain Eukaryota; kingdom Metazoa; phylum Arthropoda; class Insecta; order Lepidoptera; family Papilionidae; genus Graphium; species Graphium colonna. The sequence continues at coordinate 1,689,015 of JAOCPS010000002.1, read as the reverse complement.
ATCTACTCTACTCCCTGTTATAGCGGTGCTCCGTATGACAAGCGGGCACACCAAACTCCCGATTGACATGGTCCAGGTGCACCTGGAACTCACCCCAAAGTGTAAACAAATCTTTGACATCAAGTCGATTGGTGGCCTGAGCAGCCTCATAGTAGAGCCCCTCCGTAAGTCTACACGTCCCGGCCAATTTCATAAGTTCCAAATGTATGGCCATTCTGCCCGCTGCTATGCAAAGGCACGTTGCGTCAAATGCCTGGGTGACCCGATTGTTGACAAACAAGGAAACAAAGAACAACTTACCAAATTTGGTACCCCCGCCTGCGTCCTATGCAAGCAAGAAGGCCACACCGCGAATTACCTTAGATGCCCCTAGGCCTAAAAAACCTTCGCCCCCAGGCTTCTGGCGCTCTGAACCACAAGGCGCCCCACAAGAGCTGCCTAATGAGGCCTCCTTTCATCCTCTTCGCCCCGCGTAGCTGGACATGGCAGAGGTTCGCGCCTTTGCCTTGGAATTCAGGCAAGCCTCGGGGCAAATTGGCACCCGGCTTGACCTGCTGCTCAAATACGAGCATATAATTGTCGTTCTACATATGCCGTAGCTATCGCAGCAGCAAACGGCGTTTGTACAAGGACAAACCACCCTGTCGTTTGTAAAGGTAGGGGAATACCGTGATCCCTAAACGTCGCCTATTTTAACGCGGGCGGCCTAAGAAACTAACGCGACGAAGTCTGTATTTTCCTTCGCGACTTCCAAATTGACGTTTTGCTAGTGCAGGAGACAAAATTAAAACCAGCCGTAAGGGATCTAAAAATTCCTAATTATAATATGGTTAGAAACGACTGAGTCGGCGCACAGGGCGGTGGTACCCTCTTTTATTGTAAAATATCCCTTCATTAATTAAGGTCTCGGTATATCAGATAGATTTGATTAACAACAATCAATTATGTTCAAACCGCATTATTATTTTAAAGAATGTTAAAGAAATTTTCCCATTTAAATTATTAAGGCAAAATAAAATAACTTACGTGCGAAAAGTCTCAATTTCTAAGAATCGAAGCCTATATACTTAAAATCTACTGTAAATTTTCAATTATATGTTTATTACAAAAATCCTGAAAAGCTTATATTTACTCGTCTACACGAAACAACAGTATGTATTATTTACTTTATAAAACATTCGAAAAACTTTTACTGAAATCACACAAAAAGGGTCGAGTTTTGGCCATGTCATGACGTGGATGCACGGGGTCGCACGCATTATATTTTCGTCCTCCCTGTAAAGTCCTACTGACCGAATTACGGCCATTGCGACCAATCTCCTTCGAAAAGTACTAAATATAAAGGAAATATGTATTATCCATCCGACGCATTGATTATTTCTCTTTTAAGTCATTAGGGTAATTATCGCGCATTGCCCTAATCCAAGTAAGAAGCTACAGAACAAAATAAATTTTCCCCTCAGGATTTGAAACAATATTTCT
>JAOCPS010000002.1:1644377-1655927 GCA_025505425.1 Graphium colonna | reverse complement strand
AAAAATGTGTCAAATTTTGCGGAGAATACTTCGAAAAGCAATAAATATATTTTTAAATAGTAATGTTGTGTCATATCTTTGATTCTCGAAATTTTCAGTACCGCCCTCGTATTATATTAAAATAACTAAAAAAATGTTTCAATATTGTTCACTTCTAAAGCATTTTAAGTTGGTTTCCATGGAAACAATTTTTAATATTACTAACCTATGAAAACTGGTCCTGGATCGTCTGGAGTTTTTACATCCTTTGATTTCACAACAGTTCCATCTGGCAAGATGACATCATGGCCGTTCTTCAACTGGCCCAGCATAGGACCTGGTTTCACACCCTTCTCTACGCACTTCTCCAAGTCAAGAGTTCCCATTCTTTTCTGCAAAGCAAAGGTAAATAATAATTTTCAGCAAAACCCACTACAAACAAAAGGCAAGGTTTAATAAACGATTTCCTTAGGTGGTAGAGCAAAACATCTTTTCGCTGATTTTGCTGCACTTCTACGGCCGCTCTCGTCCGGTAAAGTACCACCTTTTATAAAGTATGCATGACTTTTGGGTATGCCGGATGGCCATGTCAACCCTTTCCTTTTCACACTCCTTTCCCATCCAAATCCTTAGTCCTGAACCCATCCTATCCAATAAACCTATCAAATTTCTCTGATTGACAACGCTCTCGTGACTCTTAAGATATTGCGTGTCTATGGGCGACGGGATCGCTTACCATCAGGTTAACCGTCTACACATTAGTCTTCCTTTCCATAAAAAAAAAACAAATGTTTCACTATTTCGAATAAAAAACAATGTGGTGGATCGATTTACATGAAAATTATAGGAATATTATTCACATGAAAATACATACCTTGTAACTATTTCATTTTAAATAAAAAAAATTGGTATCACTCTTGGCCATTGTCCTTTGGCAGTTAATAATGCCCCCCCCTTATATTATAATTAAAAATAAATTACAATTTCATACCTTGAGAGTGCAGATGTAAGCCACTGTACATTTTGAATTTCCTTGAAGTTCACTAAGCATCTTCTCTGCCGATGTCTTTGTATTACCTGAAAAAAATTATAGAGAAAAGAAAACATTAGAGACTGCAAAGTAATTATAATAATCTTTAAGGTGTTTCAAAAAAATATTGGATATGTAAAGGTAATTCTTCTTTACAATTTTTTCCCTAAAAATATCTATAATTAGCAAATTACTTGAAAGGACAATGCCCATTTTTATATGGCATTCTGTACCAAATTGCATCAAGTTCAAACAGTTTTCTTTTTGGACACTAGACTTATTATATTAACTCTTACAGAAGGTATTTTCGTAAAGAAAAGGCGGGTTTTTAAGATATTTAATAAAATGTGAAAATCCATTCATCTAAAATTGTTTCTATTGCATTCTACATCTCTTTGACAGATTGTGTAAATACTTTTATAATTTAAATTAAATTACCCATTACCCAAAACCAAATCCATGAAGCGTAATGTCATAAGAAATTATGGAAATAATTACTATATAATTTAGATCTTGATGCGTGAGGCTTGATAGCTAAGATATTTATTTATTTATTTCTTGAACGGCAACATAATGTACACTTTGGACAGGTATAATCATAAAGTAACATAATTTTTCGTGAGTGTCATTACGATGTCATGCGCTGACATCGTGTGCTTAGGGAGTAAGTTATTAAAAAGTCTACTCTATAAATTATAGCATACAAGTTTGACATAAATATGATTCACGACAATAGTTGGATAGCAGGATTTGAACCCTCAACCTCATGATCAGAAATCTGTAACCTTAACCATTGCCCTATTGGCATTTATATAGTATACACACCTTTTTCTGGAGACATTTTAGACTTTTCTTTAGTATCAATATTCCTTTTTGTCCTATTTCCAACATTAGATCTGTAATAATCGGTATCATCATGCGTAAACTCCTCCAATGCTTTTTCAGTTGAAGTGTTACCGAGCTTAGGTTTTTTTGTTATAGGATTGAGATCCGGTTGTAGGATGCTTTGAGGATAACTGCAAAATGAATAATATATTTAATTCATCATTAATATGGTTTAACTTTGTATATGTGCCCTAGATACAATGCCAAGGCATGGATTCTTACAAAATACACTATGTATTTTTTTTCTTTCTTTTTTATGGAAAAGATAACGAGCAGACGGTTCACCTGCTGGTTAGCGGTCCCGTCGACCATAACCTCTTTGTAACTCCTCTGGTGTGGTGGTAGATCATGGGCGGCAGTGATAGTTTATTATCAGGTGAGCCGCTAGCTCGTTTGTCTAATTCTCCTTAAAAAAAATCTACTTAATGTTTTTTTTTATTGAAAGGATAATAAACGAGCAGATGTTTTACCTAATGTAAAGTGATCCAGTCGCCCATAGACATTCGGAGAGTCACGAGTCTGTTGTCAAACAATGGACACGGGATAAAATAGGTTTATTGGACAGAAAAGGTAGACATGGCCGGCATCGCCAAAAGTTATGCATTGTCTAGGATCGCAATTTCGCTGAATGCCATGGAGCGAGTCATGCTCGGCATCAAACTGCAAGACCGAGTTCGCAACACTCGGATCCGGCGTCCAACGAAGGCTCTCGACGTGCTCTTTAGGGTTGCGACTCTAAAATCAAACTGGGAGGACTGGTAGATGGAGCCGTAGTGTTGGGCGTCCAGCAGCTAGGTGGGTCGACGACATAGTACAAATCGCCGGAAAGAACTGGATCGCAACGGCGTGGGACAGAAAGTAGTGGAATAGACAAAGTGCTGGGTGGTGGGAGGCATATACTCAGGCATATACTCATATACGCAATATGAATGCTGAAGATGATGATGATATTATAACTACTACATAATATAAAATTATTATATTTTAATGTGGTATACGATTACTCCTCTTTAAAGGGATAGATTGGTTCCGCGTCATAGGAAAGTGTGTTATAGTACTCTTCAGGTCATTTTCAGCACATCTTTTTACAGATTTTGCTGCACTTTACGGCCGCGCTCGCCCGAGAAAGCACGGAGACCATTTATAAAGTCGGCATAAAATAAAGTATGCATGACTTTTGGTGATGCCGGATGGCCATGTCTACCCTTTTATTTTCCCACTCCTATCTCCTTCAAATTCTTAATCCTCACCCCATCTTATCCGATAAACCTATTCTATTGATTGACAACGCACTCGTACCTCTCGGGACGTTGCGTGTGGCGACGGGTTCACTTAACATCAGGTGAACCGTCTGTTTGTTTATTTTCCTTTCCATAAAATAGAAACAAAGTTTTACCGTTTGATTTTTTATTTACTTTACTTAAAAATATTTCTAAATGTAATGGGTGATTGGAGAGTTACTGACATACTGATATTATAGGAAAGTACTAGGTACTTGATTGTCATCATATTTATGTAATAGAATTAGAGGCATAGTTTTCTACCAAACTTTGCAATAAAGCAATGACGTGTGGTGGCAAGACGCGGCGCCTGTTCACCAGTATAGCCAACTCACCGTACGCTCCCCGCCTTCTGCCTCACCCCCCGCCACGCCATATGTTCGCTAGGATGAACTTTCTTGTTGTCTTGAATGTTGCAAGTGTCTATGGGCGACGGGATCGCTTACCATCAGGTGAACCGTCTGCTCGTTTGTCTTCCTTTCAATAAAAAAAATATGGTTTTGAAAATTTTCTGCATTAAAAATACTTAACACAATTAAAAATTAATGGTGGTACCCCCACATAGAGGGGAGTAAAAAATACTTTACAGCCTATTCTCCTTCCAACTGATTATATAAAAAAATATATAAAACACCTACACTGTGACTTAGATTCATATACTGAGTGACAGTTGAGTCACAAGTCAACAATATGATAGGATAGTGCTATCCTTGTCCCTGCACTCAATTGTCATTGTAAATATGTAATAAAATTAGGGGCATAGTTTTTGACCAAATTTTACAATAAATAAATTATTTTTATATATGCTAGCATATCTTTGCTTATATGAGGATTCTGTCCTTTGTAATGAATTTATTTGTAAGATACTGAATAATGATTTATTATTTTTATTTATTATTACACAATCTCCACATATGTATATCATCTGTGAGTAACGAAAGTGACACATCAGTCACCCTGTATGTTAGATAGATGGCATTTTCAACATTAAATATCGCTAAATTAAAACACTAAGAAACTCGAAATGAATTTTTAAATATATACTTACAGCAACACATATTTGACCGTCATAACATTATCAACAAAATCTTCACTAGAGCTGCATTTGGCCATTGTCACTTCCATGTCTTTCATTATAACAAACCTCCTGGTTGCATTGTAAAGTTCATCCTGAAACAAAATAGTCCACATCATTAACAAAATGCCATTTTATAACAAAAATAATGTTTTTCGACAGTCCTACATTTTTTCTTTTCCTCAATATATCATGTGGTTTGGCCCTCTTATGCACCCACAAGTCGGATTGCTAAAGCTGTGTAGAGTCAATCAATCCATGGAGTTTGCTAAAGTGACCTAGAGCTCAGTGGCCTCCTAATCAGTGTGTGTGGAGTGGCTGCCCAAACTTTTTTAAAGAATCTTAAAAAATGAACCAATTTACATAATAACTTTATTATATTGGGGCATTTTTTCTTTCTTTTAAAACATTCTATTATTTTGGTACAATTTTATGTGAGAAAAGAATAAATAATTACTTACCAAGCCTTCTGGTCCATGCAGAGTTATATTAGGTACACCAACATCTTGTAGCGTAAGAGACAGGCCCGGTAGTCCACCAAGATTTTTCCATGTTTTGTTGGTAATGAAGATATGATCCAGCCGTGTAAGTTTTACCTTGTGTTCATGAGCAAGACGCTGAGTTGATTCACCACAATTGAAAAGATAACTACAAAAATTAGATATTTGTGATGATACATTACTATATAATAAGAAAGCTAAATAAGTTCACTTCATCATCTGTACAAAAACGATGCAATAAAGTTTGTAAAGTAATGAAAGATATTTTGATAATTGTTTATTATATGAACAACAAATTTTTGAATTAAAAGACCGTTAACAGACAGAAAAAAATAATTTATAAGACAAATCTAAAGCAAAATTTGTGGGTTGGTATTACTTTTCGAGAAAAAAATAAATGGGAAGTCCCATTATTGACTACTAACTTCATGATTAACAAAATATATAAATAACTATAAAAAGGTGTTTCTGTTTGTGTAATGGCGTTTAAGTATTGCTTATGACTGAATATGTACCAGCTTTTCAAACTATTATATGTGTAATTGTTTTTTTTTTAAATAATTCTTTTCATCATGTTTTGCTTTTAACATGTTACTTTAATTAAAATTTTCAATCAATTAAAAATATTTAGGAATAGATATAATACAATCATGTCATCAATAATGGGACTATACAAATTATTTTTCTCTAATAATTTGTATAGGGAATCCTTAATATTATTTGATGGCAAAATTCGTCATGTCCGTGTTATTAACAATTACCTAATTATGATGAAATAATAAGTTTGCAGAATAATAAAAGATATTACCGTTTTTGATCCGTGAAAAGATATAATGTGTTAGGAGCTCCTCTTGTTCCCGAACCGAGTACTTGGAGGTATACCGTACTAGGCCCATAATTTTGAGCCTTTTTGGATATTAGTTGACGTTGCCGCTGGGCTTCGGCAATTCTTGCTGAGTTCGCTTTGGGCATATTGGCTAGAAATTCCAATAGCCGTTGACTTTTATCTGTGCTATAAAACTGAAAGCTACGCTTATTTAAACTAACTACAGAACGAAACAACACTATTATACCGTACATGTGTTTTGAGGTTATTTGTATCACGGCTTAAGTTGACAAAGCTTCCTCTAGTGTCAATGAAAAGTTTATTTTTAATGCATATTTTTTAAAGCACTCTAAGCTGTTAATACATTTTTGATTTGGAATTATTTACAATTTATCGCTTTTCTTTCGGTGATTTTGACAGTTTGACTTTGACATTGGCAGCTGTAGCTGCCAGAATGTTTTTTTCTATGGAGCCGAGGATATAAAGTGCCCAAAAACCTAATATTTTAGTTATTATGATTTGTATACTGAAAGTGAATTTGACGGTTTTCGTTTAAATCAAATTTCAAATTTAATAACACAACTTTTTCGGAAAGCAGAAAGTTTAAAGAATTTAAAAAAAAACAGGTTGTCTGACCGCACAAAAGTAGATATTACCGGCCATTTTTAATACTTAAGAACGTGGTATTGGCAGCATAATACACTAATTATAATATATTACTTTTATCTATGATTTGTCCCGAGATATTTTTGGTGAAACTATTATAATAAAAAGAAGAAGAATTACTTACCTATACATATAACCCATCGACTGATGTTACCATATTTAAAACAGGTATGTGGTATTTTAAATTTATTTAACGATGACAACACTGTATTAGAAAAATGGCGTTCTGTACAGCTGTGGGTTGCGCAATTTATATGTAAATGTGCACGAAAATCTTAATAAAAATTAAAATTTTATGTGTTATAAATACTCCGAACTTATAAAATGTTATTTGTGTATAATTAATTGTGTATATATTGTATAGTGTTGTGATATTGTCCATTAGTGCATACCTGTCATGGACCGTGTATTTTTTGTGTTGTGATGATGTATTAAAATTATTAATAATGAAACGAAAAATAATGTGGCTGTGCAAATAATGTAACAATGATGGGTTTGTTATGGGTGATTTTGTTTTCGGCCTCGACGGGCCTACATTTGATACAAGGGTTACCTATGAGGCCAACGCCGCCTGTCTACCCTCACGGTAAGTGAACAAAATAGCATGTTTTTAAGTTGATTACTTTGTATAATAGAACTTTATATACGTGAAATAATTTTATGCACGTATACATTGATATAACAATAGAGTATCATGTATAATACTTTTTAGGCGTCTTTGTATGAAAATATTTTTAATATTTAGGGTAGTCATAATTTTTTTATTTAACCGCCAACAATTAAATTATCACGTGCATATTTAGTCGGATTTGTACGAAAGTAAATGTGTTTAATTCAATGTGTGGATATATTAAAAAAAAATTAGTACTGAAATATATTTTCATATTTATAGGCAATAGTTACAATTTCATATTTATTATGTTTTTATTTTATTGCTTGTTTTAAAATCCGAGATATTAATATCTTAAAAATGTATGCATATTGTTAATTAGCTGCAAAACATCTGTACTAGGTTGAAATATTCCTATGTATGAATAAAATCAACAACTCTTCTGATCAATTTTTTTTAGATGCAAATGAAGTGGCGGCCTTTGACGGATGGAGCTCACAGACCTTGTATATGCTACCAGCGCTGGCGCTGGTGCTTACCGCCATAGGACTATTGTTTGGATGCACTTGGTGTTACAGTAAAGAATGCAAGGTAAGCCTTAATATTAATGCATAGAATGCCCTGGCAGCCTCTGGTGACTGGCAAACAATAAATTTTCTATTGTGTCCGGTTTTTCAGCAGTCAATGGGATATGTGTTATGTTCTGATAGGTAATTGTATAATCAGTCAGTGTTTAAATCTTTGTATAAATAAAGTAAAAACTTCTTCAGGTCTGTTGGATCTTTGTCACAAGAAAATGTTTACATATTGTTGACCCCAAGTTGTTGTTAGTAACAAGTTAACTCGCGTTTTTATGGCAAAAATTGTGGTCACAAGTAAACTTGTGATGCACTTATTTCTCGCTAAGGAATAATGAAGCAAAACTAGATATATTTTTAAAAGCTATTGGGTACCATAAAACATGCTGTTTACTACTTATCAAACAAATAAGAAATATTAAATGTTGAATAATAAATTAAATTCATTAAAATTTAAATGAATTTCATTTATTATTCTAATAGCTTTTAATAGTATGAGACAAATTCTCAGTAAAATTTTCAGTGAACAGTGTGTTAATAATTCACATTACCAATATTCTAATGCTATCAGAATATCTGTAAGTTGTATAGTACTAAGACTATGAATTTAATGTGTTACACAGAAGCCAGAGAAAAAAAAAATTACTGCTTTTTTTTAAAGTTTGTAATTATCACTTCTCTTGGCAGTCTCCATAACTGAGTTTTTAAGTAATTTGTAAAATTGTTTAATTCATATCAACAATTAAATAAAAGTAATAAAATATACTATTAATAGAATACTATGATTGAACATTTGACTGTTTTTTATTTATAGAAAATTATAAGTTTAAAGCACCTATAATATTATTTGATTTTGCTAAATGAAACAAATATTTTGTTAAAATTATTCATCTTATTTGCATAGTCATAATGTTGGCAGTATACCAATGAAATTAAATTGTAATACTGAAATATAACAATTTTAACAATGTAGAGATATTTCATTTTATACATTGATTTTATATATAATTTATCATTAAGAAATTATGTCAAATGAGAATTCTTCTCGTTAACTATAATTTTCACACTTTATATGGCTTTACTTTTCATTGAAATGACATGAAAAATTAATAGTAATTTTTCCACTCGGCGTATATGTAAAGAATGATGATGATGTTTTCCGCCCTGGACACATATTTTTATAACCAACTTCAAAAAGGGAGGCGGTTTAAAATTCGGATGTTTGTTTTTATTGTTTATGTATGTTCTTATCTTTGTAATTTTTAAACCGATTTTAAAAACTCGAATAGACTTAACTTCCGAAATTGTCCCATAAATCCCGGAGAAATCAGTACAGGTAGTTTGATTTTTAAATCAAAATAACAGAGAAAATATGTCTCGAAACGTCGTACAATTTAAACGCATCTGAAGTCGGTTTGAGTAATTTTCTGTCTAAATAAACTTATCTCCATCATATTATTTTGTGTAAAATTTTATTTGTGTTTTATTATTTTCACGATTGTGGATGAATCCAACATTCATTCTGTTACTATTGTTGAATTGATCAATATGTTATTCTGTGTACATAGCTGTGCATTTCTACAGCATACATTGTTCACAACACAGTTGTTGTGATATATATTACGACTAGACTCCCATTATGAATAAAATGGATAATTTATTTTAATACATTTATCCTTGACTATATATAAATGGCAATAAACAATAGCTATTTTTTACATGGGCATATATAGAGTGGGGGTAGCTGGGTGGGCCGATCTCACCCCAGTATAGTCTAGTGCCCACCCCAGGATGTTCACCCTGTGAAAATAAACATACACTCATGGCTACTTATCTGAAGAAACAATTTTTTAATGACCATTTATTTAAAATAATGTTAAACAAATTTATAATTAGATTAGCTGCTTAAATTTTACCCAGTTTTGCAGCATTTTTCATTGATGCTCCGCTCCTATGGATAGTAATGTACCATGATGTATAGACTGAAGCTTTCGTCGATAAATTGGCTATCCAACACTGACAGAATTTTTATATTTATACTTTCTGACATTATCACATTCAACCAAACAAATTCTTCAGCTCTATAATATTAGTATAGATTATATTAGATTTTTCTCTTATTAATTTTACTATCCTATTATTACCTTTTTTCGGTAGCTTAATGAAGAGTATGGTAACAATGATAGACTGGGAGGAAATCCCTATGGCATTACACCACAGTTTTTTTTATGGAAAGGAACACAAACAAGCAGGCAGTTCACCTGTTGTTAAGTGATCTCATCGCCCATGGACATATACCACATCCGAGGAGTCGCGTGTCAACCTGGGAAATTAGATAGCAAACGTTTAATGGATAGGATGAGGTTGGGGTTAGGGATATCATCCGGCAAAAAGTAATACATGCATATGCCGACTTTATAAGTGAGGTGGTACCGGGGCGAGCGCGGTAGAAGTGGAGCAAAACCTCTAAAAAAATGTTTTGCTCCACTACCTATGAGGTATCTCTTCTAAATTTTTTTTAAAATTTCCTAGTTCCTATTTTAAATTTCCAAGTTGGAATTTCTTGCATTTCTGCATATACTCGGGAGATAGCCAATCAATTAAAACAGCACTAGTGTAGAATGCGGTACTTTCCAACTAGCTAGTCATTGTGACACATTTTTTATTGATGCTTTGCTCCAACGGATAGGAGTGTAATGTTTTATAGCCTAAAGCAATCCTCAATAAATGACCTGTCTAACACCATAACTATTTTTTTTTATTTGTACCATTAATTTATGAAAATGGGGCATTACACCAAGCAAACAAACTATAGCTATATAATATTAGTATAGATTAAAACTAGATTTAAGTGGTTTTAAACTTATTCTGCCTTATTACAAAACATGGACTAACATATGTACCGGGATTAAGCAACATTCTATACTTGATTTATCCTGCTATTTTCACTATAACACTATATATAGTTCTAAAGAAGATTCCTGGATAGGAGAAAAAGGTAGTTTTGTTATAAAACATATTTTGCACTTGGTTTAGAATATTCTTATTATGGTACTTTCCTTTAATTTTTTTTGATAGTTCAAGCAAGAATAGAAAAGTTAAGCCTCCTTTCTATGATTAAAAAAGCAATTCTTAAAGGATGAAAAAACAATGATTTTTTCTTGTATACTCAGGAGTCGCTGTTAATTAATTGAAACGATGCTAGCGTAGTACTCATATACCCACATTTGTACGGAAAAACAACTGTGCAACTGTTCAATGGGAAGACGCGAGCGAGCTCCGAGTGTTTTTTTTTCTCTAGCTGTAAAACATTTTGAAGTGTAACAAATAGCAGTTTAGGGATTTTTTTATTATTATTTCTATGCCTTTTCATATACATCACATTATCGATGTGATGAGTTTTGCTTTTGTGTGTGCATATTATTGTGTGCGTGTTAATAATATTTATTGAATGCACATTAAATATCACATAGTTTCCGTATATTATTAAAATAAAAAAAAATATTATATTATAATAAAAATATTTTGTACAGAAAACAGTGAAACCGATTTTGGATGGAAAGGTGGTTCACCTGATGGTAAGCGATCCCGTCGCCCATAGACACAATATCTGGAAAGTCGCGAATGCGTTGTCATCTTGGGAAATTGAGAAGGATGGGTCAGAATTAAGGTTTTGGAGGGGAAAAGAGTGGGACAAGAAAAGAGTAGACTTGGCTTGGGTGACGGGATCGGTTACCATCAGGTGAACCGTCTACTCGTTTGCATTATAAATGAATATTTTCTTACGAAACTTGAAACTTTTTGTACAAAGCAAATAGATCTTGTACAACCAGAAGCGTAAAGAGTCATATTTATAGTTTTGACATTTATCTTCGAGTGTGATGACTAGCCGGTTCGAATCCGCAGCGACGTTAACAAATAACATCCAATGAGCGCGTTGTTTGTTTGTTTTTATATTTATTTTTATCGTGGTTACCTTCAGAAAAGGAGGAGGTTCTCATAATTCATTTATTACTTTGTGAATATTGGTAAATATATTAGATTTTTTTTTTTATGGAAAGGTAGACAAACGAGCAGACGGTTCACCTGATGTTAAATGATCCCGTCGCCCATGGACACAC
>JAOCPS010000002.1:1612097-1624225 GCA_025505425.1 Graphium colonna | reverse complement strand
TATAATAGGTTTATTGGATAGGATGGGGTCGGGATTAAGGATTTGGAGAGGATAGGAATAGGAAAGGAAAAGGGTAGGTAGACATGGCCATACGGCATCCCCAAAAGTCGTGCATACTTTATTTTATGCCGACTTTATAGAGGGCGGTGGAATTTCCCGGGCGAGCACGGCCGCAGAAGTGCAGCAAAAGCCTCTGTTACTTATTGGTCCATTTTTCTTCCCATCATCCATTTTCATCTCCCCTTCATTTGGTCTATCTTAGCGGTTGTGTGTGACTTTTGTCTTTTTACTTATAAAGGCGTTTTGTTTTTAAACTAACGAAAAAATGAGGTTCTCAAATCGATGTGTATATTTTTATGTGTGACCACAGATAACTTTTTACCTAGTAGTCCGATTTTGATAATTCTTTTTTTATTGGAAAGGCTCGTCGCATATAAATTTGGAAAAAAATATTCCATCCCTAAGGGTAAGAAAACAGGGGATGATTTGTGGGACGTTTTTACAAAGATATCCGATATTGGTTATTCTTTTTTTAATGGATAGGGTATACCTCGAAATCGCTCCTGTATAAATTTTTAAAAAAATATTCCAACCCTAAAGGTAAGAAGACGGGAGTTGATTGATTGTTCACTCGCTGATTCTAATGAGAGACCCCTCAAAATTTTGAAAATTAGAGCGAGCAATGATAATGTTAATATCATTCCAAAAAATATTTGGCACCGACTCAAAACTGCTTTAGTATACTTAGTATAAAATAAAAAAAGGTTTATTATTTTTTACTTTTGGCTTTATCGACGATTTAATTTTTTGTTAAAAAGTTTTTATCTCTATTTTGTTTTCTGATACACATCATACTCGGTTCCATGGACCGTTGACATTATTCTAACATAATTCTTTCGTAAGAGATCAGGTTTCGCATCCATATATGATAGTCCATCAGCCGAAACACGCCCAGTGATGGGCAAAGGCCTCCCCCAACGATGTCCACAGTGGCCGGTCGTGGTCGGCCATATATGGTACATTAGTATTTATTAAATATATAAAAAAAACATTAAAAGTATGTCACACATACCAAATATCTTTGTTTTTCGAAGACTGTGACCGGCCTGTTTGAGGCCTGTTCTAAAGCCAATTTCAAATTCTTCAAATACGGAGTTTCTAGCATTTTGAATGCCTTATTTTGATGCGGTGTGCGCACTCGCGGGGCTGTAAAATTTTCTTTGTTCTGAAAAAAATGAATGAAAATAAAAAATTATTTATAGACACACACAGAATCACAGTTCCATTGCACATTGACACCACACTAGGCAAAGGCTGTCCTGTGGCCGCTATTGTCATTAAGGCGAGGTTCTCCAAGCGCACAATGCTAATGCTGCCAATCCGCGTGCGAAGGAAAGACCCGTCCTCAAACGCACCGGGATGACAAGGACAGCGATCACGACGCCGCGATGCGGTCGGAGCGGAGCGGGAGGGAATGCTGCCGTAAAATCGTTGATTTTAAGAAAAAAAACAATCGTGTTGCAATTATCACAGATGCTTATTGTAGTTTGATTTTCTATTCGTTAAATTTCGTACAATTTAAATAAATAAATAAATATTGGTTTTAATATGACGAATAGAGGTATGTTTGGCATTTTTTCTATCGGATAAAGTTTATCCAATTGTGTAACGGACTTCCGACGGAGCTTAGAAAAGATCTTAAATATAAGTGGTTATTTTTTTACATTTTTATAAAATAGTATTAAAAGCTGATCTACATGTTTTAAAGTGCGTTATCTTCAAACGAACAGTTTGAAGAGACCTTTCCAATGACACCCTACTTGTTGGGGTAAGTCGAAAAAATTTTTTTTCATGGATCGGTGAAAAACAATTATTTCTACATAATTTTAAAAACCAACTTTGGATCTTCAATTCACATCTCTGTGCAGAAACGGCGGCATACCCAGACGGACAGACTGACAGAGATCACGAAACTGTATGGGTTCATAGTGGACTACGGAACCCTAAAAATAATTAACTTATCATAAGGATGTGAGGATGTGGTATATAAATAAAAATGGCATGGAGCAGCGTAATCTGCGATGGTCGAAAATTATTAAATTATTAATATGGCTATTAAGAAATAGGGGTTGGTGATACCAGCGTGAAAATTTAAGGTTGTTTGTGTTTTTGAATGCCACATGTTATTATGTTAAATAAAAAAAAAATATTGGTGTGGACAACCCTTATCCCTTAAGGATATATATATAAGATGTCCAAAAAAATTAGTCAAGCCATTTCGGGAGAGCTAGATTGAAACAATTTAAAAAGAAATAGAATTTGATATTGTGCGTCATTGTGATTGAATTCTGAAGCTAGCAAACATAAGAACAGAAATATTAATATATGCTCAAATCAAACTTATATTACTTTGAAATAGTGATTTACTCCTGGTACAACGTCATTAGAATTTTAATGAAGTAGTTGATTTCTTAGTATTATAACTTATTTTTATGTAACCTTAATCATTATTGCTGTAGAATAAGGTTAATTTACTGAATATTAACTAATGAGGAAAAAATACAATCACATTAACTAGAAAATATATAACAAAAAGCATTCATGTTATTTCCCAAGGTCTAATTAGTGCCTATTAAAAAAAATATTAAAATCGATCCAGTGGTTGTGAGTAACAACATAATTGATAGAATCAAATACTTGACTATTTATAATTAAAATGGATAGACATGTTTGTGTGAAAAGCACTAAAATTACTTAATATAATTAATAGACACATCCAAAAGAATGCATCTTATAATCTTTAAATTAATAAATTTACATGTAACCTGTTATAATTTTTTGTTTGTTTTTTAAAATATGAAGGCTAAAATGAATTTTATCTAAGTAAAGTAGTAACAGCCTATTTTTAAATAATCCCTCTGCTGGTTTAAAGCCTCCTCCTGCGGATTGGGAGATTTTTACATATCTTAGACATATTATTTCTTAGATTTTTCTTTCAGCACAGAGCATGTGGTACATCAGCACTAAATATTGCAATTAGAAAATCAGCTATTTTGTTGGTGCCGGTTCCGGGTTTTAAAGTCAGCAAGCTACCACAGCTCTCTGCATATTTATCTCAGTGTCTTACCTGTGCACTAGGTTGAAAAATTTGTCCAAAGAACAGTTCAGGATCAGCTGGTTGTAGACCTTTGCAATGACCTGGAACTTCTTGTCCTGGCCTAAGGACTATTACATCCCCTTCCACAAGAAGGGCCCACGGTAAATTGACAATTGTAGCTGCAAATATTATTTAAAAGAGACAAATACTAATAAGTTTATAAGCTTAAGAAATTCAGGGTGTCAGAAGTGACTAGTGAACATTGGTAGACATCATGTAAAATTATGTATAGTGCCCTTCAACAAATATTGTGGCGTCATAGCTGTCAAATCCAAAAATATAGTTATAAATATATAGGTCAGTAAACCAGAATCTCTTATTTGCACTTATAACCTTAATCCCCCATTCAAAGGCTAGATATCACCACCAGATGTTAGCATCAAAATCAACATTTGCTCCACTAGTAAAATCTTAAAATGGCTCTCCAGCACAATTTGCATTATTAGCTTAGTGACAGTATTGGATTACGAGTGTATAAGGTAAATATCAGACTTGTGCGTCATCTTTAAACCACAATTGATATTAGAAAGAACAATGTCCAAAAATGGTACCAAAAATTCTCATGCAACAATATCAAAATTATATAGTAATTATTTCCATAAATCTTTATGTCATTATGCTCCATTGATTTGATTTTTGAACAGGTAATTTAATTTACAATATAAAAGTCAGAAATTTGCTTGACATCCATGACATTTACACAATAGGTCATAGAGATGCAGAATGCAATAGAAACTATTTTCTATGAATCCATTTTATTAAATACCTCTGAAACCTGGGTTTTCTTTGCGAAAAAAACTTTTGAAAGATTTACTATAAGAAGTGTAGTCTCTAAAAAAACTAGAACTTGATGCAACTTAGTATGGTATTCTGTATAAAAATAGGCATTGTCCTTTCATTACAAAAAATAGCAGTGACTACTTACCATCCCTGTAAGTCCATTGTAATATTACACATGGAGAAAATGGTGCACAGAGATGAGGATAGTGGTTTTCTTTCCATAGTGCCTTATTAATAGCTTCATTTAAAGTTTCTAGATAAGGAGAAAAAAATATTTATATTAAAAAATATTTATATAAAATATTTTATAGAAGACATTGTGACATGGTCAATATTTACCTAGCACTTTAGTTACCCGTATAGAAATTTCATTTCTGTATACATACTCTTCGTTAAATGCAACCATAAAATTTATAACTAGAATGACAAAAAGAAAGAAAGCCTCCCATAATAAATATGATTGTGCTAACAAAGTATCCCCTACTAAATATGTTAGAATCAGGCAGATAATGTAAATAAAAATTATTGTATATGCAACTCCAGACAAGAGAACTTTTTCCGATGAAAACGATATAATATTACGAACGAACCCAAAGCTGAAAGAAAGAACATGAGAATATGAACAATTATAAAAATATCAATTCTTCTCATAACCATATGAAGCACAATTTTTACCCATTTAGATTCTTGTGTTTGTATTCCCCAATAACACTATTTATGTCATTTCGTAACTTAATTAAAGCTTCTTTTGTGGAGTATCCTAGTATGTCTTGTTTATTATCATTATCCATTGTACAATACGATTTAGTTTACATAGCTGTTGTAAAATGTCATACTTGCTAAAATCATAATTAAGAATTATGTAAAACCTCAAAAAATGTAAACACGATAATGTATGTAAAATGTTCAAACTTCAAGTTGATTGACAGTAACACCAAACCATTTGACTGTTATGCTTCGTTCAGAAATACATAAGAACAAAACTATTATTGGGTTAGGTATTTATTATTATTTCAATTGTTATATCAGGTAAGTATATTATTCTTAACTTTTTATTGACTCATTATAGTTTATATATAAATTGATTCACAACAAAATGTAAACGAAATATGTATATTTTACTTTTATTTTACATTTTATAATTATATATAGCTTTCCACAATTTTTTTTTCATACAAGAAAATATTTATTGGATGTGAGTTGTGTTTTAAGTATTCGATTTATTAATATATCGTTATTTAATATACAAATAATGTTTTATACGTATTTCACGTAGGGTAACATTACTACAAGTTTTTAATTTATTGATTTGTTTTCAAGGGATCAACGGAGTGAAGTTCGCACTACTCGGAAATATATACTCCAAAGTTTTTCTTTCTATTTTATGTAAGTACTTACGCTATTTAATGCGTATTAATTTTTCATACGTACATCTGGACTCCAGTCGCGCAATCTAAAGTGATCTTTAAACATGTTTTTGGTCCAACGGTAATAGTGGTGATAGATAAATAAGTGTGATGTGTAGTGGCTGAGTTTAGTCAGTCAGCCTTGTGTCATCGTGTCGGGACTACAGTGCGCCATTTAGCTCGCGATACAAAAAAAAAACAAGGAATGTTTATAGTTTCTCGTAGTTAACTCGAAGCAACGGCTAGCCAACTAAATCGTAATGTTGTGGCAAACTATAGACTTTTAGGACAATATTAGTGATGGCAAGCAATTGTTTAGATACTCGTAACAGAAAAACAAAGTGCAGTTGGAGGAAGGGACCACTATTTCGATCATGGATATGGTGTATTTTGTTGAAGTGTTTCATAAGTTTGCCTTGTATATTTTCGAAATGCCTTGGAGTGAATATAACCGTAGCCGTGTACCCTCCAGGTGACATCAGTGTCCTTTACGGCGAACCTCTTAAGATATTTTGCGTGGCCGAAAATTACACATATGAAGATATCGAATTCACATTAGCTGGAAAACCTCTGCCTTCCACCAAGGTAAACGGCACGACAAGGATGTTGTATATTGACAAGCCAGATAAGCAAGTAAACACGTACTATTGTATAAACAAGAAAACGAAAAAGCCTTGTCCAAGTCGTGTGCTGGTGGATTCGCCCCCCGAGAATATCACTGATTTCAATTGCCTATCAAAAAACCTTGAGGTACTGAATTGTTCGTGGACATCACCAGATTCGTTTAGTAATATAAACTACTCATTGACATTTTTAATAAATGGAAATTCTGTTCAACCATGTGTTGCAAGAAAGATTGACAATACTAGATATTGTACTTGGAATACAAGTAGTCAACCTCGTTACAGACAGCAGGAAGAAGAGTTCTACTTTAACTTGAAAGCGTGCAATGTTTTTGGTTGCAATGAACAGAACTTTACTGTTGATCATTTTGCAGTGGTGAAACCGGACCCTCCTGCAGACTTAAAAATATTAAGTAATGGTACACACAGTGTTGTTCTCCAGTGGAGCCTCCCTAACAATGTTGTTGATCTTTTGCCCTGTGGAGTGGAGCATAGAATAGAGTATCAAATAGCAAAAATTGATAACACCGCATTATTTCATAGTGTTGATGCAACATTTCTTCCTCCGTTTAATAAGACTTACAGATTTCATCTAAACAATTTGCCATATGCTCACATGCTATATGAGGTGAGGATCTATATAAAATCTAAGAAAGCTGTAAGTGATGACTTTTGGTCGGACATCAGTTATATTTTTTTTTACACGGCCAGCGAGAGGCCTCGTAGACCACCTGATATGATGGTAGGGGGCTTCCACCAGGCGGTATATGAAACTAATAGAGTGATATATGTGTATTGGAAACAGCTTGAGGAATATGAAGAGGCAGGTGCTAATTTTACTTATAAAGCTCTTATTACACACAGTGGTAAGACTCGGACAATTCTTCCAGACAAAAATAAAAGCTTGAGTTATGTTATTGTTGAAAATGCGTCTTTAGAGGAGTTAGAAGTGTCAGTATGGTCATTAAATATTATCGGATCATCGGCCAACAGTAGTCACCTATATATACCTCCTGTTAGAAATATGCATTCATTAGATGTTACTTCTTTCACTAAAGTTGCCTATGAGAATGGAACCTATGTCCTCTCCTGGGTTGGAATTTACAACATTGACAACTACACATTGTTCTGGTGTCATCAGAATCAGTCCAATATATGCGGAGATCGCTTGGACTTTATGTCCTTGGAACCTAACAAGAGCAAACATGTAATAGATTTGCCACGTGATTACAGATACCAATTTGCGATCTCCGCTAACAATGGCACCAAAACTAGCGGGATGATTTGGGCTAAATGTGACATATCCAAAGACGGAATGGCCATGTATGCATTTCCCTTGAAATTAAATTATGATGTGCCGGGCAAAACCTTTGTTAAATTATGGTGGTCGTTGGATTGTGCTCTGCAAGATAAGATAATCACCGGATACAATATTACATACTGCCCTATAATAAGAACAAGCAGTTTATGTGATACAAGCATTGGGAATAAATCCGTTTATATATCTGATCCCACAAAATTAAATGTGAACATCACAAATCTACTGCCGTTTAGAACCTACCAATTCAAAATAGCTTTAAATACTATATATGGCTTGAAGTCGATAGAAAATACAACAGCAGACATCACCACATCAGAAGACACCCCCACCAGTCCCAGAAACATTTTAATATCCGATGTAAGAAATAATTCTATGAACATTTCTTGGGATCCCCCTTTGCATAGGAATGGAAATATTGGTAAATATGTGATCAATAATTACGGCAAAGAGTTCTACGTTGATAACGTGTCTTGGACTGACACGTCCAGAAGATTTGTCACTCTGAAAGGTCTTCAGGGTTTTACTAACTACTCCTGGACGGTGCAGGCCTGCAATGTTGCTATCGGACTATGCTCGAAAACGGAAAAATATGAAGGTATATTCGTCAGGACAAGAATCGGTCGGCCCAGTAGACTGAAAGCGCCGAACGTAAAGAACCCAGATATGTTGAAATGGGAACCACCGGAAACACCTGGGGGAACTGTTGATTTCTATCAGGTGATGAGGGTTAAGGACGATTTGCAACCTGAAATTATGAATGCAACCGATTTGTCGTTTTCTCTAACGCACTGCGAAGGAGTCGTTGTGAGCGAAACCTATCAGGTGAGGGCTGTAAATCTGGATAACGATCCATATCACGGTGCTCTTGCAGATAAAGAGAATGTTAATTTAACAATGCCAAAAGATGAAGGGGACAATGTGTATTACGGCGAATGGAGCGAACCTGGCATGGTGGCCTGCAGGAGCAGAGATGGACTAGCAATGACGTTAATTCTGATGCTTATATTCGCCCTCGTCGGCATCGTGTATTTCTCGATAAAACTTTACAAAAAATACAGAAAGATGGAGGACATCAAACCGGTCTTGCCAAGTGGACTTGGGATTCCGGAGAAAGATATATCGAAATACACATTTGGCGGCTGGAATCCCGCTAACAAGGACGAAAAACCGTCGTCAGATGAGGCCCTGCTGCTGCCTAATAGTAAAACGATTGTTTCGTCGACGGACACGAAACAGAAAAACGACAACTGTGGCGCAAGCGATCATACCGATAGTACCGGTCTGTCCGATTCCTCGCGTGGCACTATGGAAAGGCAGGTATCGGCCTCCGACGACGGATCAGGCGCCTCACTCCACATGGAAGCGGAAGCTATAAAAGACGACGAGAACGTTACCAATCCGGACGACGAGTTGTCTAATGACGACATGGAAAGCTTCAGGGCGAATTCCCCGTGCTACGGCGACAGCGCCTTCAAGAAGAACCCCGCGAGTGGGTACGTGCAACCGGTGGTGAACCCGACGACGGGATACGTGCAATCCGCTCCGGCGCTTAAAGCCGCCCCGCAAAATGCCTTGTCGCAGCCCACCACCTCGAGTTACGTCATGGCCGGCCTAACGCCGCCGATATTCACTACCGGCGTGTCGACGCCGGGGCTGCCGAACCCGCCGTCCTCCGGCTACGTGCGGCCGGAAGACACGCAGCCGAGGTCCATGCTGGCCTTCCCCAAACCGGCGACGGCGCCCACCAAACTGCTGGGGCCGGAGAGCTTGCCCACTATGCCCACCTTGCCACCGGCCGCGAAGACGGGCGCGGACAATAGCTACATCCAGCTGCAGTCGCTGGACGTCGTTCCTAGTCTCAAGTCGAGCGTTCGCAACGCAGTGCCATTAAAGCCCGCTTCCAGCGGCTACGTTAGCCCCGGGGACGTGGTGATCAACAAGCACCTCAACAACATGCTCTCGGCCGGCCAGCTGGCCGAGGAGTCGGCCATCTTGGACCCCACCATGTCCCCGGACGCCTACTGCCGGTTCTCCTGGAGCACCGACCCCGCCAACGACAACCTCCACTCGCTCCTAGCCGACGCGCCCACGCTGAAGCCCAACAAAAACTGAGTCGACCACCCCGTAGTTTAGTGACACAGCACTGATATAAATAGACTTTGGTAGTGACTGAATTGTAAATAATTGAATTTAAACTAGCTTTATCGAGTGCTATATAGAAAATATTGGACATATTGCTACTTTGTTTCAACACAAGAAGAAGTGGATGTGTCGTCTAGTGATAATTCTTGTGCCTTATTAATTTATTTTAGGTGATTTTAAAGAAATTCAGTGGGTAAGATTTTCTCTTTGTTTCTCTTCTAACATCCCATAAACCGAGTTGTGTGCGTTTTTTTATTAGACTAATGAACACGGCTAACTTTTTGGTTGAATTAAACTAATTTAAATGTATATGGTGCCGGTCAACAAAGAATGTGCATGAACCCTCGCTATCCAAGTAAGGCGTAAGGTCAGTAAAACAGATACTTTAAAAATAATATTTATTTTCAGTCAGAATTTTCTAATTCACTTTCGATTTCGCTCATCACACTACTTGATTAATTATACAGATAAAAAAAATAAAGTAAGTTTCATTAATGCCGGAGAAAGCGCAAACATGCTTAATAAATAGAGGAATATAAATTGAGAGCCTCCTCATACTTCGAAGTCGATAAAAAATATTAAGGGTGCCATTAAAAAAAACCTACAATATATTCATAATTACGACACAAGATTTATTTCTAACAATAACAAATGTTCAGTTTTTTCCCAAATATTTTTGTTGCCATCCGTACTTTTCGTCGTCGTGCACATTCTTAGTTGAACACCATAGTATGTGTGACCAACGCATGAGAGTGAAGGATTGAAACGAAAGCGAAGTCTTCAGTTTTTTTTTTCACAGAAAACGTCATTTGTTGCAGACTTTATCCACGCCGATAAAACTATGGAAGGTGTCTACAAAGTCGATTTGATACCCAACGATCTGAGCGTTGAGGAGAGCATTCTACAGATCGCCAATACGCTCGACAACCTGAACGGCATAGTCGACGACGTGTTTACCCGCGTGACGTCAAGGGTCCAAAGGAACATGGACCGAACTGAGAATTTGAAGAAGCGCATAGAAATGTCCAAAGCGAGAGTGGAGAAGCTCATTGGAATGCAGAAAGCCATCAAGGTGTTTTCCAGCGCAAAGTACCCTGCCGCCATCGTCCATGAGCACTACAAGTCCATATTCGACCTGGACTGCTACCAGCACCAGCCTCGGAAGGTCGCCTTGACTGGCAACTCTCGGAGGCAGTCCAACGAGAAGAAAATACAGGTGAGACTCTTGCTACAATTAGCTTTTATATCCCAGGTGGTAGAGCATAACATCATTTCACAGCTTTCGCTGCACTTATACGGTCGTGCTCGCCCGGGGAACTACCACCGCCCCACAGCAGTTCTATATACATTTAAGGTCGCATTTTGAGTACCTTGTACATAATCAATCACCATCATTAGGAATTACCTGAGTCTAAAAAAGTTTGTTAATTTTTTTATGGAAAGAAAGACAATCGAGCAGACGGTTCATCTGATGGTAAGCGATCCCAACGCCCATGGACACAAGCAACATACAAAGAGTCGCGAGTGCTTTGTCATCCTGGGAAATTGGAAAGAATATAGGTTTATTGGATAGGATGGGATTAGGGATTTGGAGGGGTAAGAAAAAGGTAGACATGGCCATCCGGCAGCACCAAAAGTTATATACATGCATACTTTATTTTATGCCGACTTTGTAAAGGGCGGTGGTAATTCCCCGGACGAGCACGGCCATAGAAGTGCAGCCACCACCTAATTTTTTTGAAAAATACATATCGTAAGATAAGCCACCTTTTACTATATAGGTTTTCTTATGAACAATTTTAATTTAAAATTAAAAATATGTTGTTGAGCAAAGTTTGTTGCACTATAACAGAATACTTTGATGATACAACTTTGTGGTCATTTTAAAGCCGATGTCATTTTGAAATGGCGTGATATTGTATCGGATATCCGTCCCATCGGGCTATGAGTGTAAAGGAACAGGTGGTGCACCTGTGTCTGCGCGTACACTTGTGCACTGTAACATGTCCTGCGCAGTTGGCTGATCTCCGAGTAGATTGGCCGCCGTGGCCGTAATTCTTTTTGACCGATTTCAAAATGTTTTATGTTTTCTTATGTGCGTTCGCGCATATCTCCGCCATTTATGAACCGACTTTAAAAATTCTTCTTTCTATATGATAGACCATTCTTCATTAATAGTCTTATGAAATTTTCGAAAAAATCGGTTTATCCGACCTCCGCAACCCAAAGGGATAAACTGTATTCGACGGATGGATTAGTTGTCAGGTTATTTGAAGGCGCTGACATCCTTTAACGAGTGCCAAAGATGTTCTTGGCAACCGGGACCGACTTTTCACATGCCCATCCGACGCATGGATCATCTTTCTTTTCGAGCAATCGGGTGATCAGCCCGCATTGCCCCAAACCAACCAAGCAACAACAACACAAAGTTGTTGATTCGAACCCACGACCTCCGGTTTGAAAGGAAAGCGCCTACACCACTAGGCCACTTCTACAATGGTCCTACAAAATTAGTAGTTTGTTTTCAACATCAAAATAAAAAGTAAAGTAAGCCTATTTTTATATTGTCCTACTGCTGGGCAAAGGCCTCCTCTAGACAGAGGGCAATGGGCATAGTCTACGACGCGGCCCAAGTGCGGATTGGCAGACTTCACATATCTCAGAAATATTATTTCTTAGATATGCAGGTTTCCTCACGA